>JAHBCN010003128.1:0-79425 GCA_019359885.1 Listronotus oregonensis
AAATACCGACCCACCCGTGCCCTTATGAACAAATGGGTTTACCCAATAACAATAGGTAATAAAATCGTTAAAGGTTTATTGGGGTATGGTCCGTCAAAAGCCATAACGATATACTTTAAGACAGACTATACCAATATTATTCAATTAAAAAACTATAATTTAGTGACCTCTAAGATAATCTTAAAATATATAAACCAAATTTGGGATAGATAAATTTACACTTTTATATCTGAAAAGAAAAGAAATACAATTTTATGGTACTGGCCACGTGCATTGCGCCTGCAACATTACGGGTTGCCCATAATTATCCATTATAAGTAGAAATTATCTATTAAAAGTACAAATAGGTAATTTCTGTAACTATCAAGTGTGCTACTATCATGCTATGCATGCTTACTTGCAGAGATCTTTGTGTGGAAACTATTCACACATATTGGTAATTACTTAAAGATGACAATTTCCGTTAGCACAAAACTTAGCTTTTACATGATTTGAAATTTATTAAGTCGATTTTAAAATTCTTTAAATTATGAAGGTATTTTTCAAATTTAGGAGAAACTGTAAATATATTCTATAGTTTTGTGGCGGATGCATGTTTTAATTTGTTTTCTTCGGGATACTCGACTTTCCACTTTTTGGAAAATGGGACCTCTTCGGTCCAGGTCTCAGAGTATAACGAGCTAACTCTGTTCAGCCCTATTGACCCCTATGAACTTGCATATCGCCTGCAACACAAAAGAAGAAAACCTCCCAAAAAACCCAAAAACTAAAAATAAAAATCTACGTTTCGGTGACAAGTCGGCCACCGTTGTCAAGATGACAGTTAAAGTAGTTGAGGCTATGGATGTAATGTGTTTGTGTCAGATAAGGTTGTTCTCAAAAGTATGATTGATTAAATAACTTCTTTTCGCGACATCGAACATGACTGTGTCTTGGAGCATTAAACTGGACAAGATTTTTGAAGTCCCAATTCAAGATTAGTTTATGATTTTGTGAAAGTGATTTTAAATTGTTTTCATAATTAGGGGTATTTCGGGTATGTTACCTTGGATTTGCAAGACAAAACCATACAACTTTCAGTCATTTTGTTATGAAATTGTAAGTAACAAACAATAAACCCAAAATTCTAGTTACAATTAAATAAACCAATAATCACTAAAATATAAAAGGTAATTGTTGTCTATCTACAAACTGTGTGTAGGTAGGTATCACATTACACTATTTTGGGGAATTTTGTTACTGCGCAGAATCGTCGTGGCCGCTCATGACAGTTATTTTCATAGTGGGCTGGACATTTTTTGATCGAATGGACCATAGCATTGAGCTTCCATAAACCTTCAAACTTCCTTGATCATATCCCAGACATGTTCAATAGGAGACATATTAGGCGGTCGTGGTGGCCAAGGTAAACGGTTGATGTGATATTAATTCATAAAGGCTAACAATTCTCTGGCAAGACGGTCTGGCATTGTCTTGCTGAAAAATAGGTTTTTGCATGGTGTTTAGGTATGGATTAAGATGTGTCCTCCACTACTTCCGGAATATAGCGTCTGGCTGTCAGGTGATCTGCTACCATAAGCAATAGCACCTCATACCACAACCCCCACGGCCGGCGTGGTGAATGTGACGCTCTCTGTTTTCTACACCAGAGCAAACGGTTTCGCCAATGTTCAGCTGTGAGAGGTAGCACTCACTGTGGGCGATAAGATAAAAGGCCAAAATTTCGTATTCGGCGATATACCGTACGCATACCAATCATCGTTCTATGCTCATTAAACCACTGATTTGTGATGGCTTGAGTCCTACTGAATCTGTCTCTTATTGCCAGAAGTCTTAAGAGTCCATTCGCGCCGCGAAAGTTGGATCCAATTTGGGGTTCGGGGCATAATGTTTTTCTCAAAAACGGTATAAGTTATCGATAGTTTATAAAAACTATATGAAAGCCAACACTTAAATCTAGGCTTCTGCTGTAATAGCTTTTTAAATTTGGATTTAGTTTTTAATATTTCCTTGAGTGAAAGTCACCCTAAAATCGGTTATGTTTAGATACTATTTTTTCTTAACTCAACTCATATTTTAAAAATACGTTACAACAGAGGCATATATTATTTCCTTACCTTCAAAATGGTGTATAATTTATGTCATTTAAGTGAAAAATAGTTACCGAAAAACGTTATCTCCTGTAGGCTTGCAATCGGAAACAACATCGCATCAATACACCGAATTTGAAAGAACCTAAGTAAAATATAATATTTTTAATGCGGCTTACGAAAATTGTGGTAGTGGGAGTTAGTTAGTCTCCGACCACCGTCTCCGCGTCCTTTTGCCATAACCCTAAGGTGTAGCGTAAATGCACTCTTAATCGGCGATCTTGTCGCTCTGTGTCCTTGGCCTTCCTGAGTCCATGCTTGTTTACACTCCAATATACTGCGTAAGAATTTGTTGGTCCTCATAGAACTTCTCCCATCGATAGACCGTCTTCACGCAACCCGACAATTCGACTTCTCCTAAATTTACTTAGCTGGGATACCCGGCGAATTCTACGCATTCTAGGCATTTTAAGCAATCAAGGAAAGAGCTTCTCAATGAGCTACACGAACTTTAAAATTTAACTGACACTGCAAATTCACGAAAAAAAATGCTTCTTTATCGATAAGAAGAGGAAGAGAGAGTGTAAGAGGCAAATATTTTAAGCAAATTAGTAAAATGCTATATTTTAATTAAGCTATATTTTCTATATTTTTTTTGATATTTAAGTAATTACAGTGTATCTAGCAATCAGCAAGTAACATAAAATTACTCTTTCATCCTATAAAATGTATTTAAAATACTTTTTTCTTGTTGATGTATACAGTACTTATAAATTAAGAAAAAACTACTTTCGACTTTAATGGAAAACTTTCTCATTTTTCAACAAAGCACAAAACCAAAACAACGCAACCATAATTCTAATAGGATAGAAATGAGTTATCGCCTTCAATTTACCATGTAAACTTTTATACTTTGCGAAACGTGTGGTTTTAAAAGTTCTGAGTTTTAAACAATTGCAACTCCTCTGGATATATGGTCCACTCTTACTAGAAAAGCCGTCTTTTGACAACCATTATATATTACACACAATTTTTAAATAGCTTTGTTTAAAGTTTTTTAAAAGTTTGATTTCAAGTTTATTCGGGATCTTTAAAATTACCAGACGAACAGTATTAAACAATAATATTAACAGTTTTTTATAAAAAACTTCTAAAATAATGCAAAACACATTCACGGTTTAGTTGTTCCAAATATGTGTAAATTAAAAAGTGGTTTGTATTAAAACACTTTAAAATTTTTAAATTAATTCTAAATTAGGGATATTTTAAAATGCCTTAATTTCTTAAAATTTCGTATTTTTAATATTTTTAGGTTTTACTAAACAATTGTTTATTTAAAACCAATAATATTAATAAAAAAATTTTATAAAACCACTAGTTTAAAATTTTCATTAATTTTAAAAGTAAAAAAAATTTTTAAATTTATTTGTTATATTTATTTATTTAAACTTTTTTTTTAAATTTTTTTTAACAAATTTTAAAATAATTTTAAATTTTTAAAATTTATAAAATTTTTTTTTTTAAATTTTTAAAAATTTTTTTAAAATTTTTTTTTTTTTTTTTTTTTAAAAATTTTAAAAAAAATTTTTTTAAAAAATTTTGTTAAAATTTTAAATTTTAATATTTTTTTTTAAAATTTTAAAAAAAATTTTTAAAATTTTTTAAATTTAATTTTTTTTTTTTAAAAAAAATTTAAAAATTTAATAAATTTAAAAATAAATTTTAAAAATTTTAATTAAAATTTAAATTTTTAAAATTTTTTAATTTTAAATTTTAATATTTTAATTTTTTTTTTTTAAAGGTTTTTTAAAAAAACCCTTTTCCCCTTTTTTTTAAATAGGCCAAAACTTTCATTAAAAAAATTCAACGAAACTTATTGGAAACTTTTAACCTTTCTATTGCCCTTTTTATTCTGTAAAATCAAAACAAACCCCCCCCGGGGGTTTTCCCTGCGTTTTTAAAAAAATAAAAAGAAGGGGAAAAAGGCTAAAAAAGTAAATTACGGAAAATTTCTTTTCTCAGGTTAAAAAAAAATTTAAAAAATTTCTCCCCCCCCAGGTTCCCGAAGACCGTCAAAAAAAAACTAAGGTCCATTTTTAAATTTTAATTAAAATAATTCTAACCTTTTAAACCCCGGGTTTAAAAGGGTCGGGGCGGGGTTTTTTTTAAATAATGAAAGTTCCAAAATTGGGAAATTTTAAAAAAAACCCCCAAAACTCCCCAAAAAAAAAAAGGGGGTTAATTGAAAAGGTTGGGGGTTTTGGGGTTTTTAAAACCAAAAGGTTGGGGTTTGGGGGGGTGCCGATGTCAAAACTGGTGCAGAAGGTGAAAGGACTGCCCCGGGGGCCCCCAAAACAACCATGGAAAGATGAAGCAATACAATGTAGGAGCACCTTTTGAAAGAATTGCCATAGACATAGCGGCCATTTCCAAAAGTAAATCTGGGGTCCTATATTTTGGTAGCGATGGTTAACAAATGGCCGAAGTCTACGAATCCTCAAAACTACCCTTTTGAGACGTACTATTTCAACAATGGATTTGCCGATATGGAGTACCAAAGAAATACATACTGATAAGGTAGAAACTTTTAGTCCGATCTATTCAAGAACCTCTGAATTTGGTTCCCTAAAACCAAATCACCCCCTTTACCCGCAGTCGAATGGTCGAAGATTTTAAAAGAACCGTAACTACCTAAAATTGGTAAATGACCAACAAAGTAACTGGGACGCCTGTTTCAGCCGTTTTAACCCCATCGCTCCGCGCCCCGAAACAATGGAACGTCACCTGCAAAGTCATTTTTTGGGGCGGGTTATCCCCTTCCCTTGGGTTTTTTTGGACGACCTTCTAAAAGAAAAACCAAACAAAAAATTATGTAAGCCCCAAATCAGTAAACAGCTAAAAAAAAATCACAAGGGGGGTTTGCAATAACTACAAAAAAAAGTGCCCCTATGAATTTTCCCTATGCCCGAAAGAAAAACCCTGGGTTATTGCCCCGGGGAAAAGGTTTGGTTTTTACTCAAAAAACCCCAAAGGGGCTTCACCCTTTTTTTAAAAATCATGGGGGGAAAACCCTAAAAAACCCCGGGGAATATCGGGTTTCCCAAATTTAAAACCCCGGGGAAAAAGGGGAATTTTGAAGGTTTTTACCCCAAATCGAAAAAATAAAAAAAAAAATTTCGACAATGTTTAGTTATTAAAAAAAAAGGTTAAATTTTTTTTTAGGTTTTTAATTTATTTAAAAAAATTCCCTTTTTTAAAGAAAAAAAATTGTAAAAATTTATATAAACATTTTTTCCCAATTTTGTCCACGTAATGTTAACTCCTTTTTTCTTTTAAAAAGTAAGGGCATTGCGCCAAATGGAATAACATTAAACTGCCACAGCGGGTTTCCGGTGTAAAGGGATTTTTTTATCTTCGGGATGAAGTTCACGCCAAACCCTTTTTTGGCTAAAGTCAAAAAACCTTTGAACCCGTCAATTTTTTCTAAATTCGTCTATTCTTGGTAAGGGGAAAAATGCCTTCTTGTGACGTCATTAAATCTTCTGAAGTCAACAAAAAATCTGGTAGAACCATTTTTCTTTTAACCGGATTACGGGGGGGCGACCATGGACTTGGGATGGTTCTATAATGCCTTTGGGTTTTTCATTCCCAAAAATTTAAAGGGGAACTTCGTCTCTTTTGGCTAAAGGAATTCGTCGTGGTGGGTTTCCTTATCGGCGCTGCATCCCCAAAAATTTATTCGATGTTGAACTATCGGTTTTTTTCCCAAAACCCTTTTCAGAGGAAAAAAAAAAACGTCTTGATTTCTTCGAAGGTTTTCCAAAAAACCCCCATTTTGGGCAAGGGCTTTTGAAGAAATTCCGGGGCTCAGACATCAAATAGTTTTTTAAAAAAAAGGAAAAAAAAAATAACAGGTGAGTAAAAGGGAGGGGAACTATTTTGCGGTTTTTCGGTACCCAATTTTTCACCTTTTTGGACTTGTTGGGGTTCTTTCGGTTCAGCATTCTGACAAATACCGTATTTCTTCTTTTTTTGCTTTAGAGTTCTTGCGGGGAGAATTCCTTTAGCGTAAAAATGGACTATTTTCAGTTGGTTAAACCCAATAGGATTTTTAACCTTTTTCCCCCGTTTTTTACCTTGCTTGGATTATGGCTTCTGAATTTGGGGGGGAATATGACATCTTCTTTAAAAAAAAAACCCCTTTCGAATGAATACTTCTTTTTCCTTTGGGGAAAAAACATTAAATCTTTCATTACTAAAAAAAAAATATTTTGTGGAAGGTCCCCAAAAAAATTTTTTAAATTTTTATATATATATATATATATATATATATATATATATATATATATATATATATATATATATATATATAAAAATATATATATATATTTTTTATATATATATATATATATATATATATATATATATATATATATATATATTTTTTTTTTATATATATATTTTTTTTTTTTTTTTTTTTATATATATATATATATATTTTTAATTTTTTTTTTGTGTGTTTTTAAATTTTTTATATTATATATCATCAGGGTGGGGTAGGATTGGGTTGCCCTTTTTTTAAAAAAAACGAAGCCTGGAAGTGATTTTTTTAAAAATAGGGTCACCAATTTTTGTCTTTTTTAAAAAATTTTTAAAAATACCAGTCAAACAACTTTATGTCATTTATGACAAAAAAATATTAAAAAATTTTTTTTTTTTTTCGAAAAACCTTCACAAAACCCAAAAATTTTTTTAAAAATTTATGTTAAATTACTATTTTGTTTTTTTTTTATTTTATCTTGACAAGGGGGAGACTTGCCCCAAAGCTAGTTAATATTCTAAATTTTTTTTTTTTTTTTTGGGGGTTTTTTTTTTTTCGTTTGAGGGATCTGCCAGTTCAAGGGGTCATTAGGGCTGGGGGGGTGGACTGGGGGGAAAAAAATTTAAACTTTCAGTGCACAATTGGATAAAGAAAAATTTTAAATTTTTTTACCCTTTTTCCAAAAAATTCCTTTTTCTGCCTTTATTTATGGAATACCTGCCGACAGCAATAAAACTGGGCGGAATTTGGGTAGGTTTTTTTTTTTAAAAGGAAAAAAAAAACATTAAAAAGGGAATTTTTTGGAACCCCCTTTTTAAAAATTTTTTAAAGTTTTAAAAAATTTTTTTATGGGTTTTAAAATTTAGGGTTTTTTAAATTTTTAAAATTTACAATTTTTTAAGGGGGGAAAAAATTTTAAAATTTTTAATTCATTTTTTTTTAAATTTATAAACTGGGGGAAAAATTAAATTTTTCTTATTTTTTAAAATTTTAAAACTTTTAAAATTTTTTTCTAAATCCCCAAAAAATTCCCCCTTTGTTTCAAAAATTTTTTTTTCAAAAAATTTTAAAAAACATTTGAAAAATTAAAAAAATTTTTAATTTTTTAAAAAGGAAATTTTAAATTTTTGGGGTTTTTTGGTAGAAATTTTAAGGGAGGTCCTTTTTTTTTTTTGGTTTTTTTAAAAATTTAAATTTTTTGCCTGTTTAAAGAATTTTTTCCAGGCCCCAAACTTGGGGTTTTAAAATGTTTTTGGGAAATTTTAAACATTTTAAAACCCAAATTTTTTAACAACCTTTAAAAGGAAAATTTGTTTTTTAAAATTTTTTTTTGAGGAAAATTTTCCTGCTTTTTGGAAAAACTTTTTTTTATTTTTATTTAAAATTTTTCCCTTTTAAATGCTCCTTTTTTTTGGGGTTAAAAACCCCTTTTTCCAAGGGGGAAAACCCCCAAAAAAATTAATTTTTTTTTATTAGGTCCCTTTTTTTTCTATTGTCTATACGGTGAGTTGAAAATCACTACGTTTTTTTTTTTCCAAAATTTTTACTAATAATAATTCCCCCTTTTTGATGATATTAAAAAAATTTTTTTAAGGGGGGGCAAGGGGTTTTTTTTTAAAACTTCTTGTTTAATTATTACCCCTGTTTTTCATCAAATTTTTTTTAAATGTTTTACCCCCTGGGAAAAATTTAATACTGTAAAAAAAATTTTTAAAAAAAAAGTAAAAACGGTTATAAACCTTTCCACTAAAATATTACCCCAAAAAAATTTTTATGCCTAATGGTTAAATCAAAAATACCCCGGCCCCCCTGCCCCGAACCCAAAAAAGGGTTTTCCCAATAACAATAGGTAATAAAATCGTTAAAAAGGGGTTTTTTTGGGGGTTTGGGCCCTCCCCAAAAAAAATAACGGTATACTTTGAGACAAAAATATTATTAAGAAAAAAAAAAATTTAAAAACCCAAAACTTCCCCCCCTTTTCAAAAGTTTACTTTACCCTACTTTTTAAATTTTTTAAAAAATTTTTTCTGGTTTGTCACTTGCTTAAGATCCCCAAAAAAAAGATAAAAGATTAAATAGTTCTTCACATACTTTAAATTAATCAACAAAAAATTTGCAACGTCTTATCTTGTCAACAAACATACTTTAATTGCGGGAGGGGGGAATGGGGGGTTTTTTTCTTCAAAAAAAAAAGTCGCTGCCCCCTAATAAAAATTTTTCCCCAAGCTTTATTTTCCGTCAATATCCACGGCCCCCCAGGATTTTAAACTTTTTTTTTCCCCCTATTTAAATATTTAAGTTTTTTGGGTCCGACAAGAGTTGCTGTATGAAAAAAAAATTTAAAAATTCTTGAATTGGAAAATTCTGTATTATTTTTACCCTTTTTTTCATAAATTTTAAATTTTTCGGTAACATACTGTGGTTTTTTTCTTATTGCTTAAGATACTAAGTGTTTTGTAATTTAAACCCTTTACAGATTTTAGGTGTATTATGTGCGTTTCGAAAAAGTTGTGGTGAAAATAACTATGTCGCGTCGAAATCATTTGTCATTTGATGCAAAACAGGTTGTAAAAATGTGTATGAAACTTTAATTAGTAGACGCCTAATTAAACAAGAAGCTTTAAAAGAAACCTGTCTACTTACAAAAACTTCAATATCATCCATAAGGGATATTATTATTAGTGAAGAATTGGAAAAAAAAAACGTAGTGATTTTCAATCCCACCGTATAGACAATAGTGATCAGGACCTAATAAGAAGGAAAACATATTGTCTTTATGAAAGCGGAGTTATTCCTACCTTGGAAAACTGAAAAAAAAGCTAGTCGAAGACAAAACCAATATAAATATTAGCCGTGCCACCCTCCATAGAGTTGTTTGTAAAATGGGATTTAAATACCGCAAAATAGACAAAAGACAAGTAGTAATGGAATCGCACAGATTACGCACTTGGAGGGTTAATTACCTTCAAGAAATTAAAAGATATAGGTTAGAAAACAGATCCATAATTTACCTTGATGACACATAGTTCGATACACACGACACAGTATCCAAAGGATGGGTTGGTTTCAGTCAAAACTGTCTGCAAAAAATATTAAGGATTCTAGCTTGAATTATCATGAGGATACAAGTGCAGAACTTTTTGAAAACTGGTTTCAAAAATATCTTTTAAAAAATATTCCAAACAACAGTGTTATTGTCATGGATAACGCAAGCTACCACAGCCGTCTGTTACACAAAGCACCAGCTTCATCAAGTTCAAAAACTGAAATCCAGGAATATTTGTTAGAAAATGATATTTATTTTGTATTCAGTTACAAAAAAAACGCATCTTTTGAAAGTCTTAAATTCATATGCAATTAAAAAACAATATGTATGTGATAATTTGGCTGAACAGGCGGGGCATACTGTCTTAGGCTTCCTCCGTATCACTGAAAGTTTAACCCCATAGAACATTTGGGGAAACCAAGTAAAATCAAAGATAAGAGCAGGAAATGATACACCTACTTTAAGTCCCAGTATTATAAATTTGATAAAAAATGTAATTACTATTATACCAGTTGAGAGCTGGAAAAATTCACTACAGCACATTATAAAAATTGAGGACTCTTACATTTCTATCCAAAACAACATAAATCCTATTGTAATTAATCTCAATGATGACTTTGATAGTAAAACAGAATTATATTTAGATATTTAGATTAAAAATGTAATTATGTATAGATAATGCAGTTGTAAATTTATTAAAACTTTGCATATATTTAATTTCTTAATGTAATTTTAAGATTACACTCACCTAAAAAAACAATAAATTATAAATCTTTATATTATTAAAGTCCGTCCCTAATGTTCTGTCCTTTAATACCTACCGATCCGCAGTTTTATTGCTGTCGGCAGGTATAATCCATAAATGAAGGCAAGAGCTAACACGGTACACTTTGAGACAGACTATACCTATTCGGTAAATTCTCTCTAGAAAGCCAGCAATTATGGCAAAAAATTTTTTTTAATGAATCTGCTTTTATTTCTTTCTTAAATATAAATTATTTTTAAGAAGATATCTGTTATTATCCGCTCGGTTTTATAAAAAATGAGTTTTAAAATTAAAGAAAATTAAGGACAAAATCAAAATATACCGGTAAAAAGTTCTTGTCATACATTCCCATCATTTTAGAGAAAATAAAAAAAATAAGTAGTAAAGTAACATTTAATACTAGGCTTAAAACACAAAAGTATATAAGATTTTAAGCACAAAATGAAAACCATACAATGTTAACGAAAATACTAAAAATTTAATTTATAAAATTCTTGGTGATTCTAATAAATTAAATATAGGAAAAACTTTTAGACCATAAGACAAACGGATAAAAAACCATAATTATTGGCAAAATACACTCGTTTTAAAAATTTAAAAAAATTTTTAACAGTAATTTAAAAAGTCACACAAAAACTGAAAAGCTTTTATTTTTTGCAAAAAAAAAATTTTTTAAAAGCAAAATTAAAGAAAATGCCTTGTTAATAAAAAAATTAACACGTAGCGTAAGTTTTACCCAATTTAATAATATTTGTTTTCCTTTGCTTAGGCTGAGGGAACAGAAAAATAAATAAATCAATCATTATTTTTTTTTGGAAATAACAAACGTACAATACGTACAGGGTGGCCTGTTTATCTTGGGAAACTCCTTATCTCATAAAAAAACAAGGTACAAAAAAAAATTTCATATAAAATTTCGGGGTTAAAAATTTATGTTTTAACAAAATTTTACTTTTTTTTTTTAAACAAATCCCCCAAAAATTTTTTTGGATAAACCCAAAAATTTTTAAATTTTAAAATTTTTAAAATTTATAAAAAATTTTTAAATTTTTTAATTTTTTAAAATTTTAAAATTTTTAATAAATAATTTTATTTTAAAATTTTAAAAATTTTTTAAATATTTTAAATTTTAAAAAAAATTTTTTTTTTTTTTAAAAAAAAAATTTCCTAAAAAAAATTTTTTCCAAATTTTTCCCCTTTTTTTTAAAAAAAACCCTTTTTTATTTTTTTAAAATTTTTTTTTTAATTTTTTTTTTTTTAAAAAAAAAAAATTTTTTAAAAAAATTGCTTTTTTAAGCTCTTAAGTTTTTTTTTTTTTGGGCCCATGACACGTTTAAAAAAAAATCAACCCCCTAAAAATTTACTATTTCTTAAAAAATTTTTTTTGGGTTTATCTATGGGCCGCTTATCTTGCAACACTATCATCGTAAAAAAATATATAGGAGATGAAGAAAAAAGTTAAATGCAAAAATTAATTGATTTTTTTAAATTCCAGTCTTTAATTTATTTCATTTCATTCTTTCATATTTCACACTTTTTGTGGTATTTGATTGTTTTTTTAAACGCTTTTGGGGGCCCAAAACTATTAAAAAATTTTTAAAAAGCCCCCATATAGTTGACTATATTTTTTTGCAACAAAAAAAATATTATATTGTGAATATTTCAAAAACTACAAAATTTTGGAATAAGCAACTTTTCACAAACGTACCCTTATTTTTAATTCTAAATAAGGTTTCCCCCCGGGGTAGCGTAGTGGTCAAGTTTCGGCTCGCCACCCCGGCCCCCCGGGGTTTTTTTTTTCCCCAGACCCCGGAGAGATTTTTAAAAATAGTAGTTATTTAAAATAACGTCCTTGGGGGCCCCCGGTTTTAAAAGGGGGGGGGCCCCCTTTTTTTTTTAAAAAAGGGAAAAAAAGGGGGAAAAAAAACCCAAAAACCCCCCCTTTTTTTTTTTTCCCTTTTTTTTTTAAAAAAAAAAAAAAAAAAAAAAATTTGGGGGGAAAAATTTTTTTTAAAAACCCTTTTGGGGTTTTTAAAAAAATTTTTTTTTAAAATTTTTTTTTTTTAAAAAAAATTTTTTTTTTTTTAAAAAAAAAAAATTTTTAAAAAAAAAAATTTTTTAAAAATTTTTTTTTTTAAAATTTTTTTTTAAAAAAATTTTTTTTTTTTTTTCCCCAAAAAATTTTTTTTTTTTAAAAAAATTTTTTAAAAAAATTTTTTTTTTTTTTCCTTTTTTTTTTTTAAAAAAAAAAATTTTCCCAAAAAATTTTTTTTTAAAAAAATTTTCTTTTTTTTAAAAAAAAAAAATTTTTTTTAAAAAAAAATTTTAAAATTTTTTTTTTTAAAAAAAAAAAAAATTTTTTTTTTTTTTTTAAAAAAAAAAAAAGGGGTTTTTTTTTAAAAAAAAAAAAAAAATTTTTTAAAAAAATTTTTTTTTTGGGGTTTTTAAAAATTTTTTTTTTTTTTTTTTTTTTTTTTGGGGTTTTTAAAAAAAAAATTTTTTAAAAATTTTTTTTTTAAAAAAAAAAAAAAATTTTTAAAAAAAATTTTTTTTAAAAAATTTTTTTTTTAAAAAATTTTTTTTTTAAAAAAAAAAAAAATTTTTTTTTAAAAAAAAAAAAAAATTTTTTAAAAAAAATTTTTTTTTAAAAAAAAAAAAAATTTTTTTTTTTTTTTTTTTAAAAAAAAAAAAAAAAAAAAAAAAATTTTTTTTTTTTTTTTAAAAAGGGGTTTTTTAAAAAAATTTTTTTTAAAAAAAATTTTTTTTTTTTTTTTTTTAAAAAAAAAAATTTTTTAAAAAAAAAAAAAATTTTTTTTAAACCCGGGTTTTTTTTTTTTTTTTTTTTCCCCAAAAATTTTAAAAAAAAAAAAAATTTTGGGGGGGAAAATTTTTTTAAAAATTTTTTTTTTTTTAAAAAAAATTTTTAAATTTTTAAAAAAAAAAATTTTTTAAAAAAAAAAAATTTTTTAAAAAAAAAAAAAATTTTTTTTTAAAAAAATTTTTTAAAAAAAAAAAATTTTTTTTTTTTTTTTTTTTAAAAAAAAAATTTAAAAAAAAAAAATTTAAAAAAAAAGGGAAAAAAATTTTTTTTTTTTTTAAAAAAAAAAAAGGGGGTTTTTTTTTAAAAAAAAAAGGGGGGGGAAAAATTTCCCCTTTTTAAAAAAAAAAAAAAAAAAATTTTTAAAAAAAAATTTTTTTTTTAAAAAAAAAAAAAAAAAAATTTTTTTTTTAAAAAATTTTTTTTTTTTTTTTTAAAAAAAAAAAATTTTTAAAAAAATTTTTTTTTTTTAAAAAAAAATTTTTTTTAAAAAATTTTAAAAAAAAAATTTTTTTTAAAAAAATTTTTTAAAAATTAAAAATTTTTAAAATTTCTAATCTAAAATGGGGTTTTTCCCCCGATTACCGAAAAATAAGTTTTTCCCTTTTTTTAAAAGGGCAATTTCTAAATGTTTTTTCCGGTGATCTGCAATTCTTTTAGTGCACTTTTTGATGCAAAGTCTATACCCTGGATTGCGGTCCGTTCTTGCAAGTGGGGCAAGAACCCAAAAAAAATTTTTAAACCTGATCTAATATTGCAAAGTTAAAAAATTCATTAAATCGAAAAACATTTCTTTTTTTTTTCTACTGCAAGACATAAATGATAAATAATATATAGGTTGTTTATTAAACATTAAAATTTTTTATGATGCGAAAGTACTGGATTAAAAAAAACTTATTTTAAAAAAAACGATTTTAAGTATTTTTCATATTTAATTAAAAGTTTCATATGTATTTACACTCAAAAACAAATTTTTTGAAAAGTATTCAAAGAATAAAACTTTTAATTTTTTTTTATTAGTATAATTGGGAGAAATGATCAGTAAATTTTCAGATATCCGTTTTCCCTCAATAAAAACGGCGGTGCGGTTTTAAAACTTATCTTCACCAATTATTCATTCAGTTATAACATATTCCGCTTTAATCCCTGCGTCTTCTTTGTTTATCGACCAAAAAAATGAGTCCGTTTCTTTTCAGAAAAGGCAAAAGTTTTAATGACCGCCCGTTTTCCCCCCTGCCCCCCCGCTTAGAGTTGTTTCGTCTTTCCCGCCGAAAGTGGAAGGGAAGATTTCTCAATCAATAATTGTCACGGGACGCGAAGTTACATATACTTCCATGCATACATTAAGTGGGGAAATTTTTTCTCGGGGGTTTTTTTGGACGGGGGGTTAAGGCCTACGGTTGCGATACGGCCGTAGTCGGTTTAAAAGATTTTTTAAAAAAAAGGGTTGTTATAATAAAATTTTTTTTAAAAAAAACAAAAAAATTTTTTAAAAGAGCGCATACTTCTCTTTTTTTTCAGAAAAAGACTTTCTGAAAACCCCAACTTTTTCGCTGATTAAAAAAAAAAAAAGTTGTAGTTTTGTGTTATGGCCAAAGAAAACGAAAAAAAACTATTAGCCAATCAAAAAGTGTGTTTCTTGCGAAAAATAGTTAAAAAACCGAAAAATATGAGCGACAGCTCATTCGACGCAAAATGCAGATTTGAGAAAGGCATTTTGAAATTTTTTTCTGCCGATAAAAATTGCAAAACGAAAAAAAAAATTTGTTTTTTTTGATAACTAAAAAAACCTAAAAAAACGAAAATTGAAAAAAAACCCGAAAAGGAGGAAATTTCCGATTTTTGGGTTTTTCCATTTTTATAATTTTTTTAACGCTGAAAATGGGCCTGGGGCGAATTTTTGGTTGCGCGCTCGGCTCAAAACCGAGTACGTCACACTAAATTTTTTTTTTAAAGGTATTAAATATTTAATAAAAATTTTGAAAAATTATGGTGATTTAAAACACTTAAAAAATTTTATTCCGAAAAAAAATTAGTTTTTTAAATTTGTACAATTGTAATTAAAAAAAATTTTTTTAAACTTTCGTCGTCATTGTACCGGGGGCCCAAATAAAAAAGGAGGGCTTATTTGAAAAGTTTATCGCCAGCGTTGGGGAAAAAATTTTTTATAAAAGTTAAAAGGGAAAAATTTTTTCAATTTCTGAAATGGGTAGGGGGCAATGCAATCTTAAATCTAAAAAAAGATGTTTCGTGAATTTTGTAAAAACCCAACAAAAAAATACCTGATCTATTTTAATGGAGCATAATTTGAACCTTTTTGTATACCAATTTTTCTGTATCTCTACAAATAAAAGGTGGGGTATTTAAAGTTTTCCCAAAAAAAAAAACCCTGTGTCTTCGAAAAGCTAAACCGATTTTAACACACTTGGGGTAGTTAAAAAAGCATTCTTGGGGATAAATGTTATATTATTTGAAGTTTTGTTAGTTTCACATTACCGCTAGAGGCTGTTTTCGATATCCTACAGAAATGGTTATTTTTTTCAAAAAAAATTTAATGCATTGATATATTTTTTATAAAAAATTCCTAAATAATGCCTAAAAAGCCGCGAAAACCGTATCTCGATATCTTGTTCCACCTAAAATTAGCCAAAGAAAATTTTTTCGTAATATCTTAAAACTATAAAACCTACAAAAATTTTTAAAACATTAATTATGTATTTTTACGAAACCTTTAATTTAAGTTTATATTTTTTCCCAAAGCAATACTTTACAAATTAAATAAAAAAATCGAATTCCAGGTTTATACTTTAAAAAATTCCTGAAAATTCGATTTATTATTTAATTGAAAGTATTGCATTTAGGGAAAATATTATATAATTAAATTAAAGGTTTGTAAAAAAAAAATAATTTATGTATAAAAATTTCTTGTAGCAAATTTTTGAGATATTAACTTAAAATTTTTTTTGGTAAATTAAGGGTATGGGTTTTTTCGCAGTTTAAGCATCATTTAGCTACTTTTTTTTGAAAAAAAAAACATACCAATGCATTGAATTTTTTTGGCCCCCGGGAAATTTAAAAAAGCCCCTAGCGGCATATGTGAAACTAACAAAACTTCAAATAATATAACATTTTAGCCCAGGAATAGTTCTTTTAACTGCCCAAGTTTGTTAAAATCGGCTTAGCCGTTTCGAAGATACAGGGTGTTTTTACGGAAACCCTTTTAAAAATCCCCCACCACTTTATTTTTAGAGATAAAAAATTGTAAACAAAAAGGTTCAAATTATTCTCGACTTTAAAAATCGTATTTTTTTTAGGTTAATATAGCAAAATCACAGAAACAACTTTTTTAGAATCAAGAGCAGTTACGCCCCTAGCGGGCCCTTTCAGAAACGTAATTTCCAGCTCTTTCTCTTGACCACTTTTACAAACAATATTTTTTTCCCCAACGCTGTGCGAAAACATTTTCTGAATACAGCTGGCGTCCTTTTTTTTGGACCCCGGTACATAAAAAAAATGCTTAAATAATTCTTGTATAAATGTTTTCTTTCTGAAGCCCTTCTTATATACAAAAAGGGTGCCTTTAAAAAAAAACCAAAAAATTAGGGAAAAATCCCTTTGGGGGTTTTCCGGAAACCGGGGTTTAAAAAAAAATTAAAAAAAAGAAAGGTTTTCCCCGGTTAAATTTTTTATTTGGGCCCAAACAAAAAAGGGGGGCCTTTTTTAAAAAGAAAAAAGGGGTTTGGTAGAATTCCCGAAGGTACTTTTTTCCCCCCAAAAAAAAAAATTTAAAATTTTTCCGGGAAAAAAAAAACCAAAAAATTTGTTTTTTCTTTTTTATTTTTTGGGTTATTTAAAAGAATAAAAAACAAAAAAATTTTAGGCCATTTTTTTCAAAAAAGGTTAAATTTTTCACGTTTCTTTTTTTTAAACCTTAATTTTTTTTTTTTAAATCCCACCAATTTTTTTATTTTTTTAAAGCAATTTAATCCCAATTCAAGATTTAACAAAATTTTTCGTTAAAAAAAAATTTTCCTAAGGAAAACAAATAAGAAAGGAAGAAAACTTTTATTTTATTTTTCCCAAAAACCATTGTTTCTCTTTGGAGAAAAATTAAAAATAACCCAAAATTTTAAAAAAATTTAATTTCTGTTTTAAAATTTTTTAATTACAAAAAATGAAAAATAAAAATAATATTTAAAAATTATAAACAAAATTAAATTTTTTAAAACCAAAATTTTTTTTACGACAAAAAATTAAAAATTTTTTTTAAATTTATTAGAAGACAAAAGAAAAATTTTTTAAATTAAAATTTTAATTGTTAAAAATTATTTAATTAAATTTTAAAAGGGGTTTTTTAATGTTTTAAATACCTTTTTTTTTAAAATTTTTAATTAAAATTTTTAATATAAAAAAATTATTTAATTATTTTCTGAACCCCCGCGAATAAAAAGCCCCACCCATTTTCACTTAAATTAAAAATTTAAATAAGGTTAAATCCCTTTTTTTTTTTTCCCAAGTTTTTTTAATTTTTTAATTTTTATTTTTTTTTTTAAAAAAAAAATTATATATAAATTATTAAATTTAAATTTTAAAAATATTATTAAATTATTAAAAAATTTAAAAAAATTTATTATTAAAAAAATTGTTTTAAAAAATTATTTTTATTTAAATAGAAAAATATTTATTTGTTAAAAAAATATATTTATTATTTTTTATATATTAAATTTTTGGGGAAAAAAAATTTTTAAAAATTTTTTTTTTTTTTTAAAAAGTAATTTTATAGTTTTTTTTTAAACCCAAGTTGACTTTTAAAATTTTAAAAAAAAGATTTAAAAGCGTAAAATCACTTAAAAAGGTTACCCCTAAAAAAATTTCTCATATAGAAAAAAAAAAATTTTTAAAAATTTAATTTTAAAAGTTTTTCCCCTTTGGAAAATTTTTTTTTAAGGTAATGTTTTAATTTTTTTTTCTTTAACTTTTTTTTTTCTAAGCGTTTTTTTTGGTATTCGACATCTTAACCAATATAACCCACATTTTAAAAGGGCAATTTGTTTAATTTTTTTTAAGAGAATTTTAAATTTAAAACTTTAAAAAATAACCCCGGGAAAAAAAAAATTTTTTTGGGAAGGTAAAATCCACCCAATAAAAAGTTTGAAAAAGTTAAAATTAAATTTTTTTCCCAATGGATTAACCTTTTTGGGGGAAATTTTTCTTTATTTTAAACCAAAAAAAAAAATTTTTAAAAATTATTTAAAATTTAACATTTGCAAATTTAAAAGAAAAAAATAAATTTTTTTAAAAAAAATTAAAAAAATTTAAAAAAAAAAATTCTAAGGGAATAATAAAAGTAAATTGAATTTATTTTTAAAATAAAAAGGGATATTTGACAGGGTACATGGGGTTCAAGGAATGGAAAAGAATTTGGGCCTGAGGAAAACAAATTTTTTGATTGGGGAAAACAAAAAAAACAACCATTTGGTTAAAAATTTTTTTTTTCCCTTACTACTTATTATTATTAACAACATTAATCGTAAAAGAACAGTTGGTAGCATTTTGCAAATGAATCGCAGAGGCAAGTTGTTGTGGGTAAGTTGCGGAGTTGGAGATTGTCGTTGAGGTGCAATTGAACCGGTCGTCGTTACAGGTAACAGAGACACATTGTTGCTTGCTAGAAGACGGTACAATGGGCCTTGAGTGCGTTTTGCTGTGTTCAAAGGTAGATAAATTTTGGGATAATATTTTGTTTGATAAGTCCTTCTTGAAACTCGTAGAGCTTTCTAGGTAGTCTTCTGCAACAGATGATTACTTCCAACCTCCAAGTATTTTAATATTCGTTATGCCTTCACGAGAATTAGCTAACATTGTAGCTGAGGAACGGCGAAAGCTGTGTCCCGTGTAAAGTTCTGGGTTTGGAAGACGTAAATAGGCAGCTATTTCAGAGGGCATCTTGTCAAAAGTATTTGTTCCTATGCACTGGACAGTACAAGCCAATTTTTTGTAATTAACAAAAAATCTTCTGTGTGGTGTTTCGGGCTTTCGTAAACTGAAATACTTTCTATACAAAGCTAGATATTTTCCATTTTCAATTTCCTCGCAAATGACAAAACTTCGGCTAGAATGGTTTTTGGAGTCTGGAATATTTACAATTAAAAGATTCCCCTTATCGTCAATATCATCAATGCTAATTTTCATCAATTCTTCTCGACGACACGCACCAGCTAGTCCGAAAATTGTAGCTACCTTCATCGCCAAATAGACATCATTTGGAGCATCATTAATAAATTTTGCTATTTCATCTTTCGAGAAAATTTTGGCCTTCTTGGGTCTAAATCTCACATTTTGCTTCTTTAAAAATGTTCTTTTCGATCTTAACGACACTTTTTAACAAAACCTTGACCATAAGGTATTGGGTTTACATGTTTTAGCAAGTTCCGCGAAATATGCCATAAAAACGTCTTCTTTCATACTTTTAATTTTTTTCTCGCCACACCAGCATTCTTTCTCGAACCTGTGCCTCGACTTGGACGACAAAAAATCTAAATTTGCTATTTCGGCTGCTTTGAGAATGGATTCAGGTAATTCCTCGTCAGAAGACTCCATGGGAAACGTTTTTTATTCAAAATCGACGATACTGATCAGAATGTACTAAAGACACTTTTAATTACCGATGACTTTTAATGACTTTGATCTTTTATAATATGGACACCGGCACCGGTCAAAACTAAAAATCTGACAAGCAAGTTTAATATATACCAGGATGTTTGAAACAATGTTTTTAAAACAATATTAATTTTTAGTGAATATTTCGTTGATTTTACACCTAATTTGTACAAATAAAAGAATACTATGCCAATAATAGAATTATACTAAGTCAAACTTCAGAATTAAAAACATTTTAAGTACCTGTTTAAGTGGGAAATTTGCAAGGGTTTACTTTTCTGCACTAGTGCGGAAAAGTGCTGCTTTCCACACGCTAGTAGAAAAAATATTTCTATGAATTAAGAAATAATTATGTAGCCTCTATTTGTAGCGTAAGCTTTACAGGTACCTTAACAATTATTTAAAAATATGTATATTGAGATATTTTTCCCCACCAAAACTATATAACCATTTAACTTAACAGACTTATTGTTAAGGAGAAATCATAACTTTATGGGCTTACCATAAATACTAAAACAATTTTTATAGGATTTCTTTACGTCTTTACCTAGCGGACCATATTTGCCGCTTCTTTAATTACCGAAATTTTAATGAGGAATGTTGCATTTTTGGGGATTTTTTAAAATTTATTACTCAACTACCCTTTGGAGATGACCCTTACAAAAAAGCTTATCATCAATCAGCACTCCAGGCAAAAAAAGTAAATTCGCTTATAAACTTGAATCATCATATGCATTGTCTGCTAGTTGGCTATCTTTAAACCTTAACTGCTCCCGCGTAATCTGACAGACTATTTTAAATTAACAATTTCTTCTTAGGCGTGTGCGTTTAGGCGATGGTAGATACGAGAAAAATCTTGACTATAGTAGTAATATAGATGATAAGTCGGAGGACTATATTATGCCACAAATTCAGGTGTGTCTGAATGACAATAATGAAAGTGATGAAGTACCAATAAGTGACACTAAAAAATATGTATGCACAAAAAAAACTAGGTAACAATTGCATATACGGTTTTCTGCTATTTTTGGATTTTATGAATTTTTTTTAATAAAATTACATTTAAGTATCCTTTGGGATAGCAAATATACTACCGGAGAAGAGAAATTGTGTTTAATTTTTGTTTTTTCAACCAAATAAACTTACTGGATCTTGGAGTGAATTTGAGTGCTGGGCGGGGGTAAAAACGTATAAATTGATAATTATTTAGTTAAACATAACACACAGAAACAGAAATCTATTGACAAAATACGCAGAAAATCGGGAAAAACAACTTTTAATTTAAATTTAAAAAAATATAGGTTAGAAATAAATCTAATATCTGATAACACATTCTTTCTACATTGTCAAATTCAAAATAAGTATCAACAGTGTTGCCGGACTTAATAATTTTCGGCCATCAAATTTTGATATTCTGGTTCTGTCTAAAATATAATTGGGATAAATAAAAAGTGTTTGCTTACCAAAACTAACCATGACCGACTAGGGGCTCTTGAATTTGTCTAAACAGTTGGTCATGGTTAATTTTGGTTAGTTAAAGCGGCTTTTATTTTTCCAATTATATTTGACGTGAAAATGCCGGAACGTATTCGAAAAGACCCTGATTTGGCAACACTGCAAGCTGACGTTCCTTGTCATAATGGGGAGTTTTCGCATTATATGGAGAAAATCAATGGTAATTTTAAATTTTCAAATTAAAATAAAAAATATTAAAACACATAATTTCTCTTCTCCGGTAGTATATTTGCAATCCCTAAGGACACTGGAATATGACTATATAAAAATTTTACCATATAATCCAAAAATAGAAGAAAACCGTATATGCAATAATTACCAAAAACTATACAGGTAGTGTATGTCAAAAGTTGAACCATTTTCTAGAACTTGAAAACACGATAAAGAGGACAGATTCCATATGCGAAAATTGCCACTCAAAGTATTACATACCTAATATGTCTGTTTATATGATTTTTTTGTTTATTTAGAGTCTCAAACATATAATGTGTTCCAGACATTGTGTTCAGATCAAAAATAAATTCCACAACTTTTATACCAGAATCCAATTAAAAAATTTAATTAAATAAAACATGTCAAAAATAAATTAATGAAACTTGGTTGTGGCTGTGTGCACGTAAGAATTTATGGAATAAATTGAATGGTATAACCATCATCAGTGCTATTGGTCGTCAAGCTTAGTGATGAGCGAGACCGGTCTTGGTCTTGCGGTCTTGGTCTTGGTCTTGCAGCAAGACCAAGACCGAGACCAAGACCAAGACCGTCTTTTCGCTTGCAAGACCAAGACCAAGACCGGGGTATGCAAGACCAAGACCAAGACCAAGACCGAGGAGTGCAAGACTACGCAAGACCAAGACCGACCTGCAAGACTCTTGCACTTTTGTCACTTATTTTAAATTATAATATTCAATTTTCATATTCAATATACAGAGGTTTTAGACATGACAAAAAATGTGTCGAGAACTACCTAAAAAGGCGATTATTTTATGAGTAACAGGTTTTTTTAATAAAATAATATTAAACCGATCACTTCGTTTTTGTATGAAATTTTCTAACAACGATAACTAGTAGATTCCGTAACATGTTTCAAAAATAATAAGATTGTGACTCAATGGTCCGACAAAGCTCGATATCTCCAAAACCGTTTACGACAGAGAAAAACTAGAAGTACAAAAGTTATAGAATCTGAAAATTACTTGCCTATTCCTAATGTTTTTTTTTAATTAACTATCTAGTGATGCCACTTACAGGGTGGATAAAAAATTTCCAAAATCCAGAAATACATAATTTTTGTGCCACACTGTAAGAAGTGGCATCATTAGATTGCTCCTTTAAACTAAGATATAAATGTAAAAGTGATGGTTTAATAATAAATATATTTGTCATGTCATATAGGAATACTTTTTATATAAATGAATTTTAAATTTCACTTCCGGTTTAGACGGAAAAGTCAAAACAATGCCAAAAGTATAATGATGACGTCATTTTTGTCAAAACCTAAAATGATAGATAAAAAACCATCTACTTCGACATTGTACCTATATGACAGTTCAAGAATTTCCAGCATAATATAAAGGGAAGCGATTTTTTTAAACGAATTTTTTGCCATAATTTTTCTATTTTAGGTTAAAAGCTAAAAATAAATAAGTTTTTCTTGAGCGGTAGTGGATTCTTCGAGAAAATTCTGAAATAGAAAATAATTTTACATTTTACTCCCTTTTTTTCTATATTTTTTGTATATTCAGTTTTTTACCATTATGAACGGTTTCGGAGATATCGAGCTTTGTCGCACTATCGAGCCACCTTGTATATTATTATGCAGAATGTTTATAAAGTATTTGTACAAAATTTGACGGCAAATGTTTGACTTATTTGAACATAGAAAGTTTATTTGAACTGACAAGCTTCCTAAATAACTTTTTTTTGAATCAGAAACCAATGTTTACATATCAGAATCATTTTCATGGGAATTTCACATCTGGCCTCTGCCCTCAGAGTACTCAGTTTTGTATTTGCTTTAATTTTAAATGCTTCTTTAAAGAAAATTTAAATATTTCCTATCACTAAAATGAAGCGCTATAAATAAATAAACCCCTACATTTAAAATATCCTTTTTAATCAAATAATTTAAATGTACATGTAAGGTTAAAATTGGTATATTTTAAAATTTTAAAGCAAAAAATATATTTTCCATCTTTATTTATTTGTAAGTATTAAAAAATATATATTTTATTCAAGATTGCTTAGTTTAAATTATTACTACCAAAAAAAGCAAGACCAACAAGAGTCTTGCAGCAAGACCAAGACCAAGACCAAGACCGGGTGGTGCAAGACCAAGACAAGACTCTTTGGGCTTGAAGACCAAGACAAGACCAGACTTTGCAAGACCAAGACCAAGACCAAGATAGCCCGGTCTTGGTCTTGGTCTTGCTTTGCTCATCACTAGTCAAGCTTTATTGCTACGACTCCAGCTTGACGACGAATAGCACTGATGATGGTTATACCGAAAGCGCTCTGCTAGGATTGTTTTAAATAAAAATTTGCACGATATACAAAGTCTCTTTATTCCCTAAAAATAAATTACTTAGGATTGTATTTTGTTAATAAAGTTTAGACACACTGTCACTCTGTCGGAGTCATCATGCATCGTCATTATAGTCTACATAACTATTCATTCTCCCTTATAATATTTAGGATAAACAAAACGAAAACTTAATTGTTAAATCGAATACGAACAGACTGTAAATAAAACAAAATTTAATTTTCTCTTTTTTGCTCTGTACCAAGGACTTTTAATCTACCTTTAATAGACCCACGTTTTCTCTTTATTGATTAGAGTAAAATAAATTTCGCAAAATCACGCAAACGGGTTGCGGCATATGGTAAATCTTCCCATATGCATATTGTATATTTTGTACACGTACGGATCAAAAATTATGTAAAATAATTATGTTAAAAATAAAATTTTATAAAATATTTTAATCCACAACTATATTGCGGATTTTCGCAGACGTATCGCTAAGAAGAACTTGGTACTTTTAACGCTGTTTAAGTAGTATCAGATATGTGACCGTTTATTTATGTGATCAACACCTATCTTCATAAAGCTATTCAATTTTGGTAGACAGTCTATTATAGTTAATATCTTTTAAATTCCTACACATTTTAAAGTTTGTTTATAAGTATTTCTGTAGCTTTTGCTCTGAAGAATTATCGAGCATAATCCCCCCCTCCTTGCACATCCCAATTGATTAGCACAACGTGTCACAAGTTTCGTTTTATTAGGCTGTCATTTATTTTACTTTTTTTTTAATTTAGAATGTTCCAGAAATTAAGTATAAATATTATACCGGAATCTCCCTCCCTTTTGCTGTATAAAAAAATTTTTTAAATTTTTTAGATATACATGTTTTGTCAAATATTTGCTATATCTAACTAAACAAAATATTGATATTTTGAAAAATATTAAAAAGTTTAATGAGTCTTATTGTAGAACTAAAAAAAGCGGCGAACTGTTAGATGTTTACCCTATTTTGCCCAGTTTCATCAGCGATGTCAGAAACATGCAGATATTGTACTGATCGCTGCAAATTTTTGACAACACAGTAGTGCCATCATGGGTATGATACAAATTAGTATTATCTCTGAAAACTACCAGCTTCTCCTATAAAAATCTTTGTAATAACCAGAACCCTCAACTAACTACTGAGTGCCCCTAGAACTGCTTAACTTTAATGATCTGGCAACTGGTGGTGATTGAATGCAGGAAAGAAGCTCCTTAATTATAAATTTGTATATGTACATATAAGTTAATTTGGTGTCACCTAATACAAAACTTATAAATACCTAATTAGCAAAACGAAATAATTAACTAGAAGTTTCATGGTAGCTATCACCTGGGTTAAGTAAATATGGGTGTAAACGATGTTTTTCAAAGTGGTTTATATTGATCCCCAGGTCGGCTACGACCTGCAACGGACCATTTCTAGTACAGTGGATGGGAAGAAAAAAGGTGTTTGACCTCCGAATTTTGTTGTACAGTTTCAATTTTTATGAAAATTTGGAATTAATTAATTGGAATTAAGTTGCTTTCACCCTCTAGATCACAAAAATTTTGAATAAGGCCCTTCTGACCTTCTACTTTAAATTCTATTTCATGGTGATGTGTGCTGTTTGTTTTTTAAGGGTGAAAACTACCCCCAATTGTCAAAATCTATAGAATAACATTTTAAACCTTAAGATGGGTAAAAGGTGGTTTGGACTAGTTGATTAATGATTGTTTTAAGCTTTGGAATACAATTTTAAAATATTTTAACCCTTAAAAATCAATGCTTGTTAGAGCTTAAAATAAAAAAAAATATATTTACCCTAAAAAAATGATTAATTTACCATAGTGATTTACTTTTAGAATGCTGTTGCTTAAAATATGTACTAATTTCATTTCGCAATTTTTCGACCCTTATAAATTAACCCTTATTATAGCTTAATCAAAAAAAAAATATATTAATCCCCAAAATATTAATAGCTTGACATATTTAATAATTAAAAATATAACTGCCTGAAATATTACCAATTTTATTCTTTTGCAAATTTTCAATCCTCAAAAACCACCCCTTACAACATTGCAATTCTTATAAACCAATAAAATAGAAATAAATAGAAAAAGAAAATAGAATTGCATACAAAAATTATACCGGTAAAAGTATAAAGTATACCGGTTTTATAGAATATTATGCTCCGAAGTGGGTTATTCGAATTTTTCGAAAAAAAAGTTGAATGGTTTTTTAAACATAGCTCCCTTAGGTTTAATGGTAGAAAGTTTTTAAAAAATAATTTTTGTAGAGCTACAAGGTTACATAAATTAAATCCTTTTTAATCCCTTAGTTTTAAAATGGGATGAGTTTAAAGGAATAGAATAAGGTGGTGCTCGCTCGTAAATAGAGGCTTTAAACGGCCATATCTGGCCAAATATTTATTGTACAGAAAAATCTATGTAATGAAAAGTCTTTGTTATTAAAAAAGCTATAATTCGGTACTTTAGAATTTTTTTCGTATCTCCAGTATTGTTGGAGTTGTTTTTAAGAAAATAGCCATTTTTACGAAATTGTGAAAAATCGTTTTTTACTTTAAGTTCCAATTTTTCTAAAATTAAGCATTTTAATTTAGTTAAACTTTTAAGATGTATTAATAATACATATATAAAAAGAATCGCAGAAGGGTACAGAACTATATTAATTAAGAGGGAAATTAGGGGGTTGTTTTTAATGATCTTTTCGTAGAAAAAAGTAGGGACCGATCTTATTTTTATCATAACTCGCTCAATTTTCATGATAAAAACTCTTTTTTTGGTTTTAAAAGAAAGGTCTTATTATATGCTTTAAAAAAAACTATATATATTTTCCTTGAAAAATGCAAACTTTTCCCACTATTTGACTTTGAATCTTTTAAATTTAGCATTTGACGAACAAAAGCTAACCATTAACAAGCCGTTGCTCGGTCTGTGTTGGTTGTAGAGAAATAATAAAATAACATTTTCATCTAGTTTTTTTATAATTTTGCTTTCCATAGTTTTTTGATAAAATGCATATTTTTAGAGTTATTCGTGAAAAACCCATTAAAATCATCGATTTTTTCGTCGAAAAACTTTTACTTTCAATCGCGAAAAATATTAGTTTTACGAAAAAAATATATGGAACATTTTATACTTAGAATTACTTTCTTTATCGATTTCTGTGGTTAAAATTTAATTAAAAATTTCCACCCCAAAATGGGGTGGCAACCACCCAAAGGATAAAAGCACACCTCAGCATGATATAAACTTTGATCCTTGGGCTATTCCTTACATTCTGTGAAAATTTCAGGAAGATCCATGCAGTACAAAAAAATTCCTAGCCAAAATGCCTCATCGCCTGTACTATTCGGTTGTTTAAAACAGAGAAGCTAACAAATACAGGGCATTTGATGCAAGGCCAAATTTCAAGAGATAATTCCTTATTAAAAAAATATATTTTTTATAAATATAGGTCCGAAAATTCATAGTTTCTAAAATACAGGTTTTTAATTTATTTAAAAAATATTTTTTTTTAATTTTCTTAAATACTCTGTAATTGAGTTTTCTTTTAATTTGTCTGTGGTATTTCTGGTAACTTATTTAAAAAATTAAGTCCAGTGGTGTCTCAGGGGACATCTTATCGAAAATAATTTAAAAAATGTACGGCACTGACTTTTTTGCAATTTTTTTTTTAGATTAAGCTACTAAAAAACAACTGTTTTAAATGGCCTTCAAGTAGCCCCGACCTATCTCCAATTGGCACAAAATGAAAAAAGCACTTCGAACTTCTCCAGTCCGCACCATTCCCGAATTAAAGCAAAAACTTCAGGAACTTTGGAATAATTTTAAACCAGAATACTGCAAAACATTGGTAGACACAATGTCAAGAAGAATCGATGCTGTGATAAAAAGAAAAGGTAATTCCACTCAGTGGTAACTTTTCAAAAACGTTTAGTCCAACTAATAAGCGCCAGACATTTTTTTGTTTCGCTTATTATTGTAGTTTAAAAATATTACAAATATTGTTGATTAATTGTTAATAATATATAGTTTCAAATTATCTAAGTTTTTTTGTTCAAGTTATTTTGAATAAATAAAAATTAGTTCACAAATACAACATTCTATAATTTTTTTCGTTGGTCCAACTCTTATGCGACTGGGCTCGTATATTCCTTTGACATCTATTTCTAAAATTTTATAATGACATTTTGGCTTTGTTTAGATGTCCAGATCTGCAGTTGTTATTTATCCCAATGATTATAAGCACCTTGTATACATATGAGAATCCTTTGCGTAAAGCCAGAAGCGTGAATAATCCCGCCGCAACTCCGACTTCATTTAATCAAAGCGTAATGCAGTAATTTCAAATTATTTTATATGCCATTACACGCGCTAACCGCAAACACATATGAATTTAATACGAAATAAATTGAAATTTACTTGGATTCTTTTTGTTGCACGGCCTTTCACTATTATTCGTTGTTCTGTAAAGGTCGAACGGTTATAAAGCAATAAATATGCAGTTGTAGTGTTGTACCGTATTTTTAGGATAATCAGTACAGCTGAACAACTCTATAGGTTGTAAGGTGTGGGCAAGGAGGTTTAAAGTTGTATGGAAGCCCAATGCTATGGCCCATTTGATAAAAAAATGTCCAGCCCAGTATGAAAATAACTGTCAAAGTTGGCCCCGCCTATTCTGCGCAATAACAAAATTTCACGAAACAATTTAATGTGTTGCCTACTTACACACTGATAAATCAGTGTGTAGTTAGGCAACACATTATACTTTTATGAGAGCCGGAGTACCGTTTTTGGTGCAAGGGCGCGCGGCGCGTATGAAACTATATCCGCGCTGTACCATCATCCGTCGTCTTCTCATCATTTGTCATTTTCGTTGTGGTTTGTGCCGTATTAGTTTCGATTGTTTTGCTTTGTGTGATTATATTTTGTGGTTGCAAAAGTTTTTTGGATTGATAAAAACCTTCTTATTTTAGTGATCAGTGTTTATTAAATTGTGACTATAATTTTGTGTTTATTGTTTGTTACTTATAATATCGTAACAAAATGACTAGAGGTTGTATGGTTTTGTCTTGCAAATCTAAGGGTAACATATCCGGCATTTTTTACTTTAGGTTATATTTAAATTAGGTGCTTCTTATGAGACGTAACGTTAGGTAACCAAATAAATAATAATATATCAATTATGAGATAATAGAAAATGAAAATTTCATAGGAAATAGCAGTGAGAAAAGTAAGGCAATCTTAACTATCTTTTAGATGATTTCCACAATGTTTGTGTATTTCTGTGGATATTAAAAGAAATAAGGTTTACATTTAGGTACTTTTATTTTATTTAATAATTTAGTACATTCTTTTAAATGATCAAAATTAATAATTACTACTATACTAGGCAAATTTTAATATATACAGTCCTCTAATTGAATGAAAGAAAGTACAGTGTTATGTTAAATTTCCCTTTTGCTTTTTCTGTATTTGTTTCAAAAGAAATTAGATTTTTGGTTTCTTAATCTTACATTATCAACTTGTTAAGCTCGACATGCTGTAGACACATAATATTTAACGGATACTGTTACAATGGATACTCAGGTACCAAAGGTTATTAAACATTTTTAACCGCTGTCATTCTGTCTCATGAATGTTTGTTATTAGTGAAAAGGTTATGCCTAAAAAGCAGATATAAAAATTTTCACTTTTTAATGTACAACCAGAATCTTAGGATTATATTAAACTCATTTACACTATCTTGCCTTTCCTTTATCACAAAATTGGTGATAAGTACATGAAACTATCATACAATGTTTGAAATTTATTTTAAAAAATCGTGTTTTTATTTATTTACAAAGGATTTTGGTAAAAATACAAAACTCCTAAAAATATCGACCATTTAAATAGAATGCTGTAAAGTGGCGCCATCTATTCTTTTCATATTATATCAGATGATATAAAATCCAATATTACACAATAATTTTAAATATTCTATAGTAGTATCGTTTAATAACCAACAATTTTGTGCAAAAAATGAAAAAAAATGTTTTAATTTGATATTTGATAATGTCAAATTTATAGATAGTAACAAAGAATTATGGAAGTCCGGCCCTGACCTACTATTTATTGCGCAAACTCCGCGGGGCCAATCCCCCTATTCCCGCTGCCCTGCACGTCTGGACAATTTTGTTCTACAGTATTGGGCTTCCATGCACCTTTAAACTTCCTTGGGTGTGGGACAGGCAAATACTAAATATAGATATAAATCCAAAGGAGAAAAATATAGCGATCTAAGAATAAGTGTTGGTTGGTACAATATTAATTAATGTTTACTTAAAAAAAACCTTATCTGTCATAGGCATAAAAATTGAAAGAAGTAGTGTAAGCTAACTTAGTGAAATAGGTAATAAACCGATCGAAAATCATATAGATAGATTGAGTAGACAATAAAGTAATAATAGTAACATAGTTGGTAGATAATAAAAAACATAAATACTTCGCAGGCGATCTGCAAGTTCATAGGGGTCAATAGGGCTAGACAGGGTCAGCCCGTATACCCCGGGACCCGGACCAAGGGGTCCCATTTTCCAAAAAGTAGAAAGGCGAGTAACCCAAATAAAACAAACTAAAACCTGCAAGAATGTTGCATGATTTAGACTATTGACATGTTAGTGATGGACCTAATAGTTCATTCATAATTTCATAATTTATGGTGCGCCGACAACCTTATGGGCACAGGAGAGTGACAGTGTAATACTTCACAGGTTGCTGGAAAAAAGGGATTTATTTTTGACATTGTTCGTTAGTCCTTAAACCATAATACACCCAAGGATTAATCTATACTTCTACAAAAACTGCACTGCCTAACCACATTTTCTATAATAACTTCAACACACTCTATAAAATACTAAAAAACAACAAAACCTACTTTAAAATCACATATGCCACATACAAGCGTTTCTCGCAGAGCTGTCAAAACTTGAAGTACTTTAAGTAAAATTTTACTTGAAGTACTTTTTTGTATTTCAAGATTTTAACTTTAAGTACTTTTTATTAGGAGGTACTTGTACTTGAACTTGATTAGTTTTTATGAAGATACTTGGATTTTTGCTTGATTTGACCAAGTAAATTACTTGAAGTATTTATTTAAGTACTTGAAGTATTACGATGTACTTGGATAAAAAAAGTACTTCAAGTAAAAAAAGTACTTTAAGTAAAGAAAGTACTTCAAGTAAATAAAAAGTACTTAAAGTAAAAAATCAACCAAGTACTCGAATTTACACGCCTTAGATAATCGTACAAACAAGTTAAAACAAGAAATACGCGCAACCGCTGCTGTTTCTATTGTATTGCATTACAGCGCTCATTTGAATTGGATCCAACAGCAAGACAAGTGTAACTATTACTGAAAATTAGACTTTTGTTCTTTAAATCGGTCTTGTGTCAACGTAAAAATTATAAGTGCTCTGGTCTGGTGAAAATAAAAAAGAAAGGTACCTAATAGTAGAAGATATCCCAAGAATAGGTTTTGGGTGCCAACCTGCTATAGGCACCCATATGAAAACACTCGCTTTTGACAGATGTATCGGATGCCAACGGGTGCCAACGCCAACCCGTTGGCAATCACAGGGAAAAAACCCATTTTGGGAAAAACCAATATTTCCTATAATAGTTTAAGGCCCAAGCGCTCACCCGAGTACGGCATTGTAGGCCTGTTGCCATAAATTTATATACGAAATTTTACATTATTTCGGAAATCGGATGCATAAGATCCCGACTTAAAATGGGACACTTAGCAACCCTACTTGTTTTCCTAACTATAGTTTTTACCGACTGGCCTACTTTCCAATGACGTAGGGTTCAGTCCTTAAAGCTTTTAGGAGTTGTTGGAAAATCCCTTTTGAGGAATAAACCCTTTAACTTCCTTACAAAAAATACTACTCAAGTATAATTTGTTTTACTTGAAGTACTTTTAATTACTTCAAAGTACTTTTATGTACTTCAAGTACTTTGGTTTACTTCAATTGTACTTCAAGTACTTTGTATACTTTAAGTTTTGTTTATCAAATACTTGTTCACTTAAGTACGTTACTTCAGACTGGATATACTTCAAGTAAAAATTTGCAAGTACATTTCAAGTGACTTTTTGGTACTTGTACATGAAGTAATTTTTAAAAAATCAAAAACTTGGTACTTGTACTTGAAGTACTATTTAAGAGTTCTTTGACAGCTCTGGTTTCTCGGTGTTCATAGTCGTCTCCAATTGTCAAATGTCATAACTGGGAAAGGGCGTCGCGCACATTTAATTTATGTTTAGCATACTATCAGCGTAAAAATGTAATGCAGCGTTGCCGGACTGGACAAATAATTACACATTTTAAGAAATGCTAGGTTTTAAAGAGAGAAAAAATGATAATATTTTTAATTATCTTGCCTGTATCCAAAAATTATATAAAAAAAACAATATTATATTAAAAATTAATAACACATAAGCCTTATATAAATGCTCATCAAAAATTAAGTTGCTTTTGGTAAAATAGTCGCATTGGACAAATAACATATTGAAATTTTTACTATGCTGCAATGTTGGCGAGAACTCGGGCATAAACAAATTACATCCATTCATAACCTGTCGATGGTTTAAACTAATTATTAAACAAAAAAAGCCTTGCATAATATAAGACCACAGTATACCATAAGAAAAAAAATCTGCTAAAACTTCGCAAACAGTTATTTTTAAACGTATCCTACAACTTTAGAAAAAGTTTCGGAAAAGTGGCGTTTTCAAACTTTCATCCACCGGACATGAAGAATTGGTGATGGATTGAAAATTTATAACCAACCATTTCTTTTAGAATTTAATAAACATATTATTAAGTCCAATAACCAAAAAAAATATGTGTCCTACAAAATTGACGTGTCAACCGTTGAGTTCCTCAACGGCAATATGTTAAATTTAAAAGTATATGAAAATTTATTACCAACAAGCTATCTTTTGCACAATAATTGTTGGGTATTTACCTTAATAAAAATTCTGACACTGTTCTACGAAAATCATGGGCTAAAGGTGGATGCTATCCGATAAGTAGTTTTTTTTTAATAGCAGTTTAAATATTTTAAATAGATATTTGGGAGGACTCAGCATATTAACTGTTAATTGTTCAATTTGAATCTAGTAGACGTTTTTACAATCTATATATCTTCGATTTCCATGTTAATGCACTCTTTAATAAATAAATTTATTTACTAAAATAATATGGTATAGGAGATTCATAGTAATAAAGTAGTTATTGACAAAAGTGCAACTACAGCACATGTTGTAAAAACAAATGGACCTGAATGAACATCCATTTTACGACTAACCAACTTCTTCTGTGCAAATAAAAGGTTTTTGTGCAGATAGCTAAACCGCAAACATCCTGTGTGTCAGTCAGTGGTTCATTGATTGCTAAACAAATAATATCTGAAGATAATCTCCTTTATTCATTGAAGAATGCCAACCATAGAAAATGGTACACTTACGTGACATTGTCGTTTTTCGCGATATTTATTTATTGATTGTTAATATATCTTGTAAAAACTTTATTAAACGAGATCTACTAAAAAATATCTACTTAACAGTAGATAATAAAAATAATTAAAACTCCTAGGACTTTAGAGTTTATATATCTGATATGGTGAGGTGTTAGAACTTAGTTTACATTAGAAAAAAGCTCCATTTTTAGCCATTTGTAGAAAAAATATATTTCTGGCTACTTACTTAACACCAGTTATATAACATTAAAAATTGCAAAGTGCGACCTTGTTAAATAGTCTGCAAAATTTCCGAAAGGAATAGTGTATTCTAATATATATGCATATATACAGTGTGTCTCCAAAAGGTGAGGAAAAAATGCTAACACAAATTCCTGAGGCTAAGATATGATAGTATAACTGAATTTACTTCAGTCTAAAAGTGGATGAGTGCGAAAATACAGACTGTTCAAAGTTTAATTTGGTTTTAGTTTCTTATAAATAATTTTGTTTAATACTGTTGTACTATCATAATATTCGGCTAGAGGTCGTTTTGTGGGGTAAAAAATTAAAATTTGCTCTTATTTATACTATAAAATATAGCTGTACCTTGCACACATTTAAAACGAAATAACTTTTTTGAGCCACTTTGTAACTGACTTTTTAATAAAAAAATCCTATTTTGCAACGTCTTTATTTTAAAAAGGTATATGTGATAGAAGTTGATTTAAGGAGTCGTTTTTGAGATATCTGGATTTAAAAAATTCACTTTTTGTGTGGCCAAATCTAAATAATTGAACGCAATTTCAAGCAAATGCATTAAATTAAAATGACACTTATCCCCCTCCAGCTAAATATTGTGACAATACAGCAATTATACAAATAAACCTATATTTAAAAAACTAAAACTAAATTAAACTTTTAACAGTCTGTCGGCTGAGTGATGAACGCGTTGTTAAAGTTAGAAATGGACTTAACAAAAGGTAAGATTTAACAAAGAGGTAAAAATGAACACTCTTGGCAACAGTAAAAACTTAAATTTTAACTATTTGTCAAAAAATAATTTAGTTCAGGATTTTGCATTCAAAATCAAATAAACATATTAAAAAAAATTAAGAAATTATTACCTTGCATCAAATATGAAAAAAATGTTTCGACACTCCAAGAAAGTAATTTTATATATTTTCTTCAAAAACAAGCAGCACAATAGATAGCTTAAATGACCAATACTGTAGAACTTCTTTAAGTTCGGGTTTTTAACAGGTTTTTTAATATAATTCATGCCTACTACATTTTATTGATACATTCCGGTAGGTAGGTTTAACGTGCCTTCCGAAGCACATGTGAGAGGGTTTACCAGGCAGAAATATTACACAGTGGTTTGCCATTGCCTTATGTGAGGTGACGAACTATGAAAAAGTCCAATGGACAGTGCGGGGATCGAATAATAAATTGATACTAACATTGACATAGAATTATGTTTCACTGTAACGAAGTATTTTTCTAAAGATTACAAATCTGAAGAGAAATCGTACCTTTTCTTTCAAAATGTAAGACTTATCCCCCACCAGTAAAAAGTGGGATGGCCTACAAAGTTTCTCTAATATCAAATAGTGTCCCAGTTAATCTTCTGTTGCATAACCCCAAATTAAATATAGTTTTTTATTAATGAAAAGTATTTTTTCATAGCGCTTGCACTGTGTGTATGTCTGGGAAGTTTTAAATTAGCTACATTGTCTTGGTGAAAGTGTCTTTTTGTTATAATTTTCTACGTAAATGTAACACTTTTTTGTGAAAAAAAAAAGAAACAGTCTATATGGATATTTAGAATAAAATAAATACCTACTAAAAAAAGTACTTTAAATAGATGGAGAAGATTAGTGGTAGTTAGTTTAAATATAAAATTTTTATGAATAACTAGGACACATGTAGGTACTTACTCTTTTTAAAAGTTAGTCATAGGGTTGAAAATCTTAAGCAGCTTTACTAAATACGTTATGACGGGAAAACGGATCACTACTCCAAATAGTTATCTACATCCCTTTTGTGTCCAAAATTAAGAGACATACTACAAACCCTTTATATATGCGACCTGTTCGCTCTTACTAAAACAAAGCTGGATTCCTTTTACGAAAAGGAAATTCTAATAAATTAATAATTCAAACTCGTTAGCATACCTCGTACAGAGAATTATATTATAAAGGATTTTAAAAAAGTTTTAAATTAAATAATAAATTTATATTGCATCTGTACTAATAGTCAAGCTTTAAAAATTTGATATTCACTATTTCACTAGAGTGTATTACACCGGCAATAAAATCGGTATCTAGCTGAAAATATTGCTACCTGGACAAAACCAACAACATGGTATTTCAGCGACAATTTTTTGACATTGTCAAACTGATATTTTTCATTCATAATTTTTGAATTATCGGCAAAAAATATGTTCAAACAATAAAAACAGATTTGGAAGTAATTCATTTACTGAGATCGAAAAAGCAATTCATAACACGATTCCTTATAACACGGTGAAATCGAAAAATCTGTGAACAATTTCAATTTGAAAGAAATTTCAATTTGGAAAAGATGCTTGCCAAAGATTTGGCAAATTAAGATTTTTCTGACTCAGTTATAAAAATCCTTGTGGAATACAGTGGCACAGATGGTGCAAGAAAAATATTTCAAAGAATTTGGCAAAAAAGTGGATCCATTTCAGGACATAATATTTAAATCATCGATTGGCACGAGATGCAAAGCGTCGGCAACTTCAGGCAAGGCCTAAAAAAAGGAAAGTGAGTTCAAAATCATTTACCACTACAGATCTTTTGGAAATGGTCAAATGTTACGACGAGGACAATCCAGACGGATAACAAAAAATATTTTTCCACATTTGTTCCTTTGAACTTGCCTGGCGTGGCAACGAAGCCGTTAATTGTAAAATTCAGTATTTTCAAAAAGAACTGGACCTCAAGGGTAGGTAACTAAATAATTGTTATATTTATTTTGTTTGCTTAAAGATTAATTTTTTAGGCAACTTCTCTGAAAGGGTTGAATATAATCCCATATTTTCGAAAACTTCCCAAGGAGGCTCTAAAAGTTTGACAAATAGTAAATGGCTAGTAAGAAACAGAACCAATGAAAACCTGTGTCCAGTCAGATTATATTTAAAATTAATGGAAAAAAGAGTAACTAATCCTCACTTGACCACAGAGGGATTGTTTTTAACTATACATCCCAACTGGAAAAAAAGTATTTACAAAAACATGCCTTTGGGCTTAAATACCTTATCAAAGTGGACAAAACAATCTGCTGAAAAAATTGGCTTAGATACAAAAAAAAATTAAAATTACCAATCATTCCCATCGATCTTCTGCAATCTCTACTTTAACAAAAATGGAGTTGGTGATCAAGAAGCTATTAAGCTCACAGGACATTCTAGTACCAACTCTTTAAAACCATATCTTCAGCTGAATCCAGAGCACCACCTAAATTTAATTAACAATTTGCGACAAAATAAGGAAAATGAAGCTTCGGCCTCTGAGTACTCAGGTCCAGGTACAAACTCAATCTGCTGTGGTTGAAAAAAAAAAGCGCTCAAACTAATAATTATAATTGCACATTTTATATAAATAATATAATTAGGTAGTTTTTAGTTAACTTGTTTTGATGGCAATTTTTTAAATAAAATAATTCTGTGTTCTGTTTATTTTCAAAATCTCCTTACGTGAAATAGTCATGACGAATACCACTCGAAAAAAAATTATGTAGGCAAAATTGTTCTTAAGGTTTTATTCAAGTTTGTTACTTTTCGGTAATTTCGCTTAGAAATTTTTGAAAAATCACGCCTAAGGCCGACAAATTCTCCTAAAGCAACAAACTTTCATTCATACCTTTCGAATATTTTGCCGACAAAATTTTTTCTCTTGTGATATTATATATGAAAATATTTACAAGTTTCTAGCGATGTCAAGTATTTAAAATTTGGTCTTTTTAAAGTTCCTTACAGTTTAATACTATAAAGTAAACAACAGTTCAAAATTGGAGTTTTCCTGTTATGTACAGTAGCCAATAAAATTAAGGAAAATATACGAGTAAAACCAGTATTAACGTGTATATTTGTAAGATAGACACATATAAAGCAGAGTGCTTTTGGCTAAACAGTCATTTTAAATGATAATATGACTTGTCAAAACTTACTCATATTAAATGGAATGCCAAACCAGTTTCGGTCGTCTTATGGTAAATTGTTATACCTGTGTTATGACAATGTCGCAATCCAGTTTTACTGTGCACTGGAAATTTTTAAAATTCTACTTTTTTCCCTGACATGTTGAATTAATGCCTAAGTACCGACGCAGGTACCGGAGGAGACTAAGTAAATTAAAAGGAAATATATTGATTGAATATTTAAAAATTAAAAAAGGTTGAAGGGCATAATTTTGGGCATCTTTAAATTGACCCTGACTAGCATCCAAACTTAAAGAATAATTTACTGTTTATTGGTAAACAAAAAAAAAAGCTATTTCATAAGATAAGGCAAACGGTTATTCTTTAAAAACGGAATCAATAATTTAAAGGTATGGAAAAAAGCTGTATCTTGGACATGAAAAGGGAATTTGATAGTATTTAGGTTAAAACAGGATATATATTTTATAATTAATAAAAAGTAAGCATTTGCAACTTTTATTACTGTATATGTAATGTATTTGTGCTGTAAAATATCATAAAATTAGATCTTAGAAAATTATTACAGTGAGCACAACAATGTCTTTAATTGATTAGGTTGGATTGCAGCGCCATATTATTAAAATTTTCAGTGATAAAAATGCTATTTTAGGATATTTCCTGGCGTTGTTTCTAAATTTGTTAAAACTGGGTAAAGAAATTGAATATTAAAGGTTGGGCTATATCTTTGACATAACTAGAGATGGGAATGATTGTGAAAAGAGATTATCATTAATCCGAAAAAGGATATATTTGATCCAAAATTTACCGCATGGTTTTTGGGAAGTTATTAAAATCGTCTTACATTACAAAATTTTTTATCCACAGACTAAGGGAAAACAAACTTTTAAAAAATCGCATTTGCTAGCTTTAGAATCCAAAAATATTTGAGATGGATAAGAACTACGAGAAATAAAATTTTATTGCAATCTAACTGTGCGTATACAAAATATCTCAGTGGCGTAGCCATGGGGGGGGATATGAATAATGAACATTAACCTTTTAAAAGTCGAAAACAATACACGACATTTTGTTTTGTTTAATAATAATTAAATATAATCATAAAAAAAAATGAAAGCATATTATTAATATAATTGTTCCGTTTTCACATTAACTGAAATCACCTGATCCCGATTGGACCCCGGTTTTTTTTTTTTGCCATAGCGAAAATTTCTTTAACACTTTAATTTAAGTCCAAAAAGACACTTTTGGTTAAAATGGGTCTTTACGGTATTTATCTTTAAAGTAAACGACAGAAAGCTAGTAGTGTTTCTCAAATCAAAAACTCCTAAGCACAATGGAACATTACGACTTTTAAAACACCTAAACGTAAGAATTTTTTTTTAAGCAATTGAAGACTTGAAGGGACTTCCATCTACTAAATCCCTTAAAAGATTATGCGCTACAAAATGGACCTCAAAATATGAGGCAGCTAATGATTTTATAGAGTTGTATGAATGTGTGGTTGAAACTTTGCGAGAGATTTCAACTTGGCGGGATACAGCTGATGCTCCAATGTTGTGTTATTATATCAATAAATATTATTTAACAGATCTTTAACATTGGGTTGCCCTTATCACGTATTCTTCAAAAAATCGATATTGATTTGAAAGAAGTTATAGCAGTGACCGAAGATGCAGTTTCGACTTTAAAGAAAATTAAAAATAATGCAAAGGATAAATTCAAAGTTCTATTTGAGAATTCCTGTGTAACTACACATTTTCTTTTTTTATTAGTATATGTAATGGTGTTATCTTTATCTTTAATTTCTAATATACATTTATTGTTCTAAAAAACTGCAAGTAATGTTGGAACTTCGAAAATCAAAATAAAAAGAATTATAAAAAGTCAAAAGCATAGAGCAAATCCAAATATTTTCTCGGACTCGGAGAATCCAGTTACAGATTATTTTAAAATAACAAAATATTTACCGTATATTGACTTTTTTATTAATGAATTACCAGAAAGATTTACTACTCACAAAAGGATTTTCGAGGGATTTCTTTGCTTATTTTCAGAAAAAAATTCAACAATAACCCACGTTCATTTGATGAACTCTCATCTCATTTTCTACCAGAAGTTTCTAAAAGCTGCGTTTTTCCTGAGCTGAGACTTTGGTTTGGGAGGTTAAGCAGGCTTCCACAAAATATAGAACGTCGGGCCATAAATCTACTGGACATATGTAGTAAAGATGCATATCCAAATATTTACAAACTGTTGAAATTTTTTTGTACCCTTCCAGTATCTATTGCAACTCCTGAACGGTCATTTCTTCAAAATTTAAGAGAGTTAAAACTTATCTAGGAAATTCAACTTCTCAGGTTCACAATATATGTCAAAAATGTTTTATAATAATGTTAATTCATGTTTTAATATTTTAGAACCGGCTCAATGGTTTAGCAATGCTGATTAGATTTTGTTGTGCAAAATTTGCCCTTGTTGTAAAACATTTTTTTAATACATGTTTTGTGGGTCATACGAGTTTGATGTTTTGATATCCCCCAAGGACTAACTCTGGCTACGCCACTGAAATATCTGCATTGTTTGGTTAGTTTTTTGTCGATAAAATGGTCTTTTTTACTAGACTTAGGGAAAATAAAAATTTAATAAATAATAAAAACGTTGTATTAATTGCATGCCTAGTATACATCACACCAAAAATTAATCAGAATCAAGGTCATTGTTCTTTGAAAATGTCCAAGTATAAATTTTATTTTGCCACTTAAAGCTTAATAATTACATGATATATGCAAGTAGAAATCCTTATCCAATCCTTTTTTCAATCGAAATGTATCTTTCATTCTGAGTAGGTTAATTTATGTAAAATTCAAACCTATCAGCTATTTTTTAATACTGACCTTGTACAATATAAACCATAAACTAACTTAATTGATTTTACGAAAAGGAAATTCTAATAAATTAATAATTCAAACAAAGTCATTAGTGTGGCATATGCGGGAGTAATGTATCCAAGACTGCGACTCATTAATAATTCCAAACTTTAAATGAATGCGAAGTTCAGATATAAGTTCTACATGTGAGCGCAATAACATAAACGTATATATCATGGAAACATGTCACTTCCCTAATACCCACCTTCTATTTCTCTTGTAAATACCACCTGAGAGATGTCCTGCGGAGTGCAGCACCGTCATACGATTGCAGTATGTCTGTTAACAGAGGCGTATCTTGAGCATTGTTTTACTTGCTACACCAATGGAAGCGTAAGAAAATCAAACTAACGATATTAAAAAAATATTTAACACGAAAAAGAGCTTAGGCAACATTTTGTAACTAAATAATCTTAGAGGTTTATTACAAAATCTGGTCATTTCATAACTTTCTTCATAAACCCTATTTTTTTAAGTATAAAATTAGAAGCCTTTTATAATAAAAGAAAGTGTATTTTATAGAAATAGATTATACGTTTAAAAGAAAAAGTTTCTTTTGGCCCAAATATTGTTTAAACTATGTCTTTATAATTGTTCTCAGGAGCGTTAGGTATTAAGTGAGGCCAAAGCAAATATTGCCCAATTTTTTATTTATTAATGAGTTAAGGTAAATTTGTGTCGCAAGTTAAAAATTTCTATAATTTTTTATATAGGAAAGATATTCTAGCTTAATATTAATAACTTTAGATAAGTTTGTTAAAAAAATTGTTTTATTTATTACCTATTGTTATTGGGTAAACCCATTTGTTCATAAGGGCAGGGGTGGGCCAGGTATTTCTTGAGTATTAACCATTAGGCATATAAATATTTTGGCTAATATTTTAGTGGCAGTGTTGAATAATCGTTTTTACTGTGCGTTTCGAAAAAGTTGTTTTACGAGAATATAACTATGTCGCGTCAAAATCATTTGTCATTAGATGCAAAACAGGCAGGCTGTGAAAAATGTGTATGAAACTTTAATCAAAGAAAAAAACGAAGTGATTTTCAATCTCACCGTATACACAATAGTGATCAGGACCTAATAAGAAGGAAAATATATTGTCTTTATGAAAGCGGAGTTATTCCTACCTTGGATAAACTAAAGAAGAAGCTAGATGAAGACGAAACCAGTATAAATATTAGCCGTGCCACCCCCAACCAAAATAGACAAAAGACAAGTAGTAATGGAATCGCACAGATTACGCACTTGGAGATTTAATTACCTTCAAGAAATTAAAAGATATAGGTTAGAAAACAGATCCATAATTTACCTTGATGAAACATGGTTCAATACACACGACACAGTATCCAAAGGATGGGTTGATTCCAGTCAAAACTGTCAGACGAAAGCACCTTCAAATAAAGGAAAACGCATTATCATAATACACGGTGGTTCAGAAGACGGATTTGTCCCAAACTGCTTGCTGTTATCTGCAAACAATATTAAGGATTCTAGCTTGGATTATCATGAGGATACAAGTGCAGAACTTTTTGAAAACTGGTTTTAAAATTATCTTTTAAAATATATTCCAAACAACCGTGCTATTGTCATGGATAACGCAAGCTACCACAGCCGTCTGTTACACAAAGCACCAGCTTCATCAAGTTCAAAAACTGAAATCCAGAAATATTTGTTAGAAAATGATATTTATTTTGAATTCAGTTACAAAAAACGCAACTTTTGGAAGTCCTAAATTCATATGCAATTAAAAAACAATATGTATTTGATAATTTGGCTGAACAGGCTGGGCATACTGTCTTACGGCTTCCTCCGTATCACTGTATGTTTGACCCCGTAAAGCATTTGTGGAACCAAGTAAAATCAAAGATCAGAGCAGAAAATGTTACACCTATTTTAAGTCCCAGTGTTAAAAATTTGATAAAAAATGTAATTACTAACATACCAGTAGAGAGCTGAAAAAAATCACTTCAGCACATTATAAAAATTGAGGACTCTTACATTTCTGTCCAAACAACAAAAATCCTATTGTAACTAATCTAAATGATGGCTCTGATAGTGAAACAGAATTAGATTTAGATATTTAGATTAATAATGTAATTATGTATAGATAATGCAGTTATAAATTTATTAAAACTTTGCATATATTTAATTTCTTAATGTAATTTTAAGATTATACTTACCTAAATAAACAATAAATTATAAATCTTTATATTATTCCGTCCCTAATGATCTGTTCTTTAATACCTACCGATCCGCAGTTTTATTGCTGTCGGCAGGTATAATCCATAAATGAAGGCAAGAGCTAACACGGTATACTTTGAGACAGACTATACTAGTCAAGGGAATCCCAACCCATTCAACAATCGATTTCGAATTTTCGAATCGAATGAACCACTTTAAAAAAAATTCAGTAACCAAATCGGAATATCAAATTTATTCCAATTATAAAAAATTGTGTCAGTTAAAATAACATTTTAATTATAAGGAGCAAAACAATTGTTTCAATGATAAATATATTAGGTGTGAAGTAATTAATTATTTCGTTATTGCTGTATAATTGCTTAGGATTAAATTTATTTAATTCGTGACCTTTCCATTGTGGTATAAAATGTAATGGTTCTGTAACATTTATCTATTATTAAATTTGGGTCGAGCTGAATTTAATAAGGTACTCATGAATCTAACATTTTTTTGTTTGTTTGTGTTAAATACGCACCTTATTTCTATAACACCCACAAATTTTAAAGCTAACCAGTAAAATGCATATTTGTTCGGGATTTCATAAATTCATTGTTATTTCAGAGCTACAGGTGTCTTTCGAAAAATTCTTAACCTCACGCGTGGTTTTTTAAATAAATTGCGTATATTACTCTTTTCTATCCCTGATAAATAAATATACTATATCCATTATGAATAAAAATGTAAAAGGGCAAATCAAGGATCTATCTATCTATCTATTGTAGCATGGTGAGTTCCCTCACCAACCCTTAAGCATACACAGGTTCCATCACCCTGTACTGTCCCTTACGTATGCATTCCTTTTACACTGATATGGTGCTGTCGTTTTGCTTACTAGAGCCGCAATTTCCTCACTAGTGATGCTAGTCCTGTTAGTGGAAGGAATCTTATGTCATTTAGGTCCAGCCATGCCGTACCTAGACAATTTCCCCCTGATGTGCCCTAGTGCTGGGCAATCTCTAAGTACATGTATGGCGTCCTCTCTTCCCTCTCCACACCATCTACATGTACTTGTCTCGCTTTTTCCTATCCTGTGTGTCGGTTTCTACAATGACCTGTCAGTATGCCTGTCAGGTTTCTCATTTGCACCCTATTGAAGTCCTCTATATTCATCGGTAGGTCCTTCCATAGTTCTTCCCCAATAATAGCATTTGATTGTCTGGCTTTTGTCTTTTTCCAGTTCTCATCGAACCGTTTCTCTATCCATGTTGCTATCTCTGTCATATCCGTGTTGTAAGAGATTCCCACAGGTCTATTGTCCTCAGCTCCCAAATTGGCGAATTTATCAGCCATTTCATTCCCCGGGATCCCTTTGTGTCCAGGGACCCATTGCAGGGTGACTCTGGCAGTATCTATTAATAATTCTATATTATAGCAAAATAAGAAAAGTCGAATATTTTATAATAGATCTTAGCTTTATGTTCAGATCGATTAAGCGGACTTGATCTAATATTCCAAACAGGGTTGGTTATTAGAAAAAAAGTTTGGAATAATTAGATCAAGTCAGCTTAATCTATCTGAACAGAAAGCTTGGATCTATTATAAAATATTCGAGTTTTCTTATATTGCTATGATATTTTCGTTTGTTATTATAGTCTGTCTCAAAGTATATCGTTATGGCTTTTGACGGACCATGGTAATGGAATCGCACAGATTACGCACTTGGAGATTTAATTACCTTCAAGAAATTAAAAGATATGGGTTAGAAAACAGATTCATAATTTACCTTGATGAAATATGGTTCGATACACACGACACAGTATCCAAAGGATGGGTTGATTCCAGTCAAAACTGTCAGACGAAAGCACCTTCAAATAAAGGAAAACGCATTACCATAATACACGCTGGTTCAGAAGACGGATTTGTCCCAAACTGCTTGCTGTTGTCTGCAAAGAATATTTAGGATTCTAGCTTGGATTATCATAAGGATACAAGTGCAGAACTTTTTAAAAACTGGTTTCAAAATTATCTTTTAAAAATATTCAAACAACAGTGTTATTGTCATGGATAACGCAAGCTACCACAGCCGTCTGCTACACAAAGCACCAGCTTCATCAAGTTCAAAAACTGAATCCAGGAATATTTGTTAAAAATGATATTATTTTGAATTTAGTTACAAAAAAACGCATCTTTTGTAAGTCCTAAATTCATATGCAATTAAAAAACAATATGTATGTGATAATTTGGCTGAACAGGCTGGGCATACTGTCTTACGGCTTCCTCCGTATCACTGTACGTTTAACCCCATAGAGCATTTGTGGAACCAAGTAAAATCAAAGATCAGAGCAGAAAATGTTACACCTACTTTAAGTCCCAGTGTTATAAATTTGATAAAAATGTAATTACTAACATACCAGTTGAGAGCTGGAAAAATTTACTACAGCACATTATAAAAATTGAGGACTCTTTCATTTCTATCCAAAACAACATAAATGCTATTGTAATTAATCTCAATGATGACTCTGGTAGTGAAACAGAATTATATTTAGATGTTAAGATTAAAAATGTAATTATAAGGGTTGAATTTTAATAAAAAAAATGTTTTGAATAATTAGAACAGGAAAACGTAATCTTTCGAGTTTTCTTATATAGCTATGATATTATTCTATGTTATTACGTTCGGGGGTAGTCCACCCCTTCGTTACAGGGATGGTTAAAAGTACACGATTTGAATTTCATTAATTTAAAATACCTGTGTAGTTTTTCCTAAATTTTTCAAATAATTTTTGTTTTTTTCATATTTTGGGGATGTTTTCACCACCCATGAGGGTGGATTTTTATTAAAAAATAGTTTTTAATAATTAGGATAAACAAGGGTAGTCTTTCTAATCAAAAAATAAGAACTGTTATAAAATATTCCACAGTTTCTTTATACCGCTATGATATTTTCGTTTGTTATCACGTTCGGGGTAGTTCACCCCTTCGCCACAGGGGTGGTTTTTATATAGATACTGGTGAAAAGCATACGATTTAAATGTCTAATAATTTAGAACACTATAGTAGTTTTTCCTAGATTTTTCAAGAAATTTTTGATTTTTTTTTTCATATTTAGGGGATGATTTAAGCCCTCTAGCAAGTTAATAATATATAAATAAATTATTTCTTATTTGTTAGATTTTAAAAAATACAATAAGAATCTTTTTTTCTTAATAATAATATTAATATATTTCAGGTTTGCGTCATCATATCAACCCCTAATTAGGGGTGATTTTCGATATTTTTCGAAAAATTAAGAAATATGCTCATCTTGATTTTTTATTACCGATAATTTGATATATGCAGATATTTTTAGGATTTTTTTAAGGTCTCTGGCAAAAATAGGCTAGTTTTCTTGTCACTCTTTGCCGCTATAATCACAGTCATGTGTTAAGTGTCAATTTTTTTTTGGTTAGTCGACATGCACAACTAATCATCAAAAAAAACATTCTTTAAAAATCTCAATATTTTTTTTTATAATACATATCTATTTTACGCACCCTGTATAGTAGATTTTATAGACATCAAACATAATAGATCGAAAGTAAACAGAACTTTATTATTTTTAATCGCTGTACAGAATAGTTTTCAAGTACTAAACAAAACTTAAGCTGCATAGGTAATTCGTAAACAATAATTGAAAATTCCATATCTAATAATAAATAAGGTAATTTAAGACAAGACATTTTGTCAATAAATTATGTATACTGTTCTTTTGTGTATGCTACAAAAGTTGTTTATTTTTCAAAGAGACATTCCGTAATGTGTTCTCATTATCTAGATAATCAATTTTCTCATTAAATATTAATTAATACAGTTTTAATATCGCAAACAAAAACAAAATGTCGTTAAGTTAAATAGAAGCTATTTCTTATAAGCTTTCGGTTTCTTCATTATTAAAGCAAAAATACTGATACTATAATATGTACGAGTAGATGTATTATAATAAAAAAAGTAACCAAGATATTTTGAATTGGTGCGATTTATCTAAAGTGTTTGATGGTGCTTATTACATATTATATTCAAAGAAATGGCGGTTAAAAAAATATATCAGGAAATCTTTACTTTTTTAAAATTCTTTGTAAAAGAGGGATAAGCACCAAAAAAATTTATGCGAAACTCTTCATCCTTAAGATCTAAAAACCTCCGTTGGTAGCAAGGCTTAAATTCTTTTAAGGAAATTAAATATTTGGTACGGATAGCTTCTTAAACAATTTCAGAAATTTTTCATCATATATGCCGGTTTCTAGAAATTAAATATGTTTTTAGTTACATTCACTTCATGAAATATAACTGACATTTTATCGTAAGTAGGATTATTTCTTAAAATAAATATTTAAGAGACAAAATTATCGGGCCAATAATATTTTTTATGACAATTTGAACAAAGAGATTTTCTACAAAATCAAATTGAACATTTTTTAGAGATATTGCCGATAAGGGAATACAACGCCATAAGCCGAACGGAACCTCACCCCATGTTGTACTGAATTTTTGAACAACAAAAATCATCTGTGAATACGTCGAAAAGAGATCATCAGATGACCACCATATGGGGGGTACCTATCTGAAAAACCGTACCTACTAGGACTGCATCGTTGCTATTTTGGAATGAAAAATCGGGGAAAAGGTAGAAAATAGAAACGGAAAAATATGAAACTATCTTGCATATATATCGGCCTCAATTAATAACAAACTTTTGAAAAATTGCTATAGCATGTCTTGAATATGTTCTTTTTGAAAAAATTACGAATTAAAGATTTTGATTATTAAAATTAGAGTGTTCCATTAAAAACAACCTAATGCGGTAATTTTCTTTTATTTTACGATGTGTTGAATTTCTTAAGCCACCATGTAATTCTGATTTGGAGCGCAGGTCAATGCAGATATCTCTTTCACAAGACCTCAAACTTATCTTGGATTGGGGCGCCAAAAATCTGGTTCAGTTTAATGCCTCGAAAACACAGTCATGTTCGCTGTCGCGAAAAAAGTCTGCCAATGCTCATCCCTTACATATGAGCGGCCAAGTTCTGCAGAACAAAGAGTCGTTTAATTTTGTCGGCGTTACTTTTGAAAATAACCTCGACTGGCACAAACACATTACATCCGTAGCCTCGGCAGCTTCAAAAAAGCTTGGATTCCTCTTCCGAGCCAGAAAATATTTCTCTTCTTCCAATCTGTACACTCTGTCTGTATCCCAAATCAGACCCTCTTTAGAATATTGTTCTCATGTCTGGGGAATGGCGTCCCGTACAACACTTAGCATTCTGGACTCCATTCAAAGAAGAGCCGTTCGTCTTATTAATGATCCCACGCTTACAGAAAGGCTTCCCCTTCTTATCCACCGTCGAGCTGTAGGGGATCTGTCGCTCTTGTATAGGTATTTTCACGGCTTCTGCTCAGAGGAATTTTTTTTTTTTTTTTTTTTTTTTTTTTTTTTTTTTTTTTTTTTTTTTTTTTTTTTTTTTTTTTTTTTTTTTTTTTTTTTTTTTTTTTTTTTTTTTTTTTTTTTTAAAAAAAAAAAAAAAAAAAAAAAAAAAAAAAAAAAAAAAAAAAAAAAAAAAAAAAAAAAAAAAAAAAAAAAAAAAAAAAAAAAAAAAAAAAAAAAAAAAAAAAAAAAAAAAAAAAAAAATACTGAAATTGGATTCCTCTTCCGAGCAGAAAATATTTCTCTTCTTCAATCTTAATCATGTACCTCTGATCAAAGACCCTCTTTAGAATATTGTTCTATCTGAAAGCGTCCCGACAACACTTAGCATTCTGGACTCCATTCAAAAAGAGCCGTTCGTCTTATTAATGATCCACGCTTACAGAAGGCTTCCTCTTCTTATCCACCGTCGAGCTGTAGGGATCTGTCGCTCTTGTATAGGTATTTCACGGCTTCTGCTCAGAGGAATGGCCTTCTCTGCAGCTCCCAAAAGCAACACGTAGTGCAACTTTTACATCCTTTTACAGTTCAGTTAGAGAGGCCCCCGAACTTCCCGCTTTCTTCGTTCCTTCATCCCTAGAGTGTCAAGACTATGGAACCTGCTGCCCGCAGAAGTTTTTCCTTCTCCCCCCAATTTGCAAATATTTAAGTCCCGTGTGAACAAACTCCCTCTCACCACACATAAGACACCCACGGTACGTTAGTACTTAGGCACCAGCCTTCGTGGACTGTCCCAAGATTAAAAAAAAAACAAAAAATGTTGATTTATTAAATGTAACGGGAAATCTTGGTGGTATAGGATAATCCCGACAACTTTTATATGTACCATTTTTTAACATAACTTATAAAACACTTTGTGGAGTGTTAAATTATAACCAGAGTACTTATTATTTTTAATTATTTATATGTAATTAAATTATTTTTAAATTAGCTCATCTTCTTATCATTTTCAAAGTTTATTAATTAAATTTTAAAATATATACTACTTTATTTGCAAATAATATATTGAGCAAAATACTAGGTGTAAATAATTGTTAATGTAAATTCCTGGTATCTGTTCATTGATTGGTTTTGTCAAAAAAGGCTCTAATAAGTATCGGACCGGTTCCAACATACGTGAGTTCGCCATGTGTGACGATCATTATACGCTTCACCTATCTCCGGTGATCGAAGAAGATAGACCGAATTAAATTTACGGGTTTTTTTCTTCTTGTGGGGACGACCGGCGGTTCTCCGTAGTAAATTTTCGTATGTCATCTCCACGCTCACTTGTCGCTTTCTTGGATTTCGATTAGTTTTTAGTGGTCGCGCAGATGGATGTTAATGATTTGGTTTTATGGTTAAATAAACAAAAACTCAGGGTGAACATTATAGGTTACAGGTGTATTTTTTGCTTGAGTGCCAAGTTAAATCATGTTGTCATGCATGGTATCAATATTAGAAGGATTGCGGCAAGATTTCGTTTTGACGGTGCATAAACAAGGTATTAACCCAAAAAGGATAAAGGAAAATATTAACAAAAGCTATCTGTTTTTATTTTTATTATCAACTACGCCAAATTATTTATATACAGCGAATTTTAACCAATTATAGTATTACAATGTCATATTTTTCTTAGAGTCTTGGGTTTTTCACAGTCTGCGAATTTATATAAGACCTAAGTAAGGTGGGGTGGGGTATTTTCGGACCGGTTTTTGTTAAATTTGACTTGAATCATTTCTATTTGAAATATATTTGGAATATTTAACATAATATTGGTATAAACGTGGAGCGAATTTAACACTCTATAATTAGCACTGACAAAAACACCAATTTACATTGGAAATTACAACCTTTATAGAAAATTAGAAAAAAAAACTATTCCGAACTTGCCCCATGTATGGGGCAAGTTCTCTAAACAGTCGCTTAAAACTCTTTAAAACCTATCTTCATGTGCTATAGGGTAAAATCGTAATTATTCATGCGCCATTTATAAAATGCTTTTTACCAGATTAAAACAAGTTGCTTATTTTAAAAGTTATACATTTAAGTATAAAGTATGGTTAATACTTGAGTAGAAAAGTAAAAAATGTAGGAAATTAATTAAGAATTTAAAGAAGGTTATTCAAAGAAAAAAATAAAGTAGCTTCATATTTATTTAGGTTATTACAAATTTAAAAAGAAACAAATAAGAATTATTTAAAATTACGCAAGTAATTATTCCATTTCTCACATGTTAATCTTCATCAAGACATATTTCAAATTTGTATTGCTTCTTCTTTGACCTTTGTTACATATTCCACAAACCCACTTCATACATGTTATCCATTCTCTCTTATCAATATAATATTGAAAATCACATTTGCAGATTGTACATAAGTTATCATCTTTTTTCGAAGAGGTGCTCGCGTTGCTTGATACACTTTCGCCTTTCCTTTCATTCGTTTTTCTGTTTTGTTTCGTTAATCAACTTACTCTTTACTTCTTCTGTGGTAATCACCTCAGCTTCTTCAGCAACTCTTTTTTCTTTTGAATATTATTTGGTTTACAGTTTCCAATAGTAGATGTTTATATGTGACTGACTGACTGCCTGATAGTGTTGAAAGTTGAGGACTATTACAGGCTACAACAGGATAACTGTTTCTTAAAGGTGGCTGCAATATTTTAGGTGATCTTTTTTCAATTAAATTAAATGTTTCCTCGGCAGGATTAGCCATGTGGTCAAGCGAGGAATCAATGAATATAAATGGATGACAAACGGCTTCTTCAATAATTGATAGTGCCTCGTCTGTATTAGTAGGATCCTTGACGTTTTTATCTTTCCATTGTTTCAAGGCAGTAGCACTGAACGTAGAGTCGGGAACAACATTATTTAAAAATGGATAAATTCCAGTTTTCCTAAAACCATTCCAATATTTTCTCTTTGTCATGTGACCAACTTTTGATCCCATTAAGTCTCCAATGATTTGAAGAGGCTGAGGTCTAAGGGTTGGAGCACATGACTTGTATGAGGTGGTAGTTTTAAAATTGTAATATTAGATTCAATAGCTTTTGTAATAATCGGATAATAATATGGGTAGAATGGCCATCATATATTAATAAGACTGGGCGGTTTGGTCCAATCGATGTCAAAAATTGTTTTTCGAAATAATTTTCAAAAACGGTAGGTTCCATCCAACCGTTTGCAGTCGCAGCATAGGTGGTTCCTGAAAGCCACTATTCTCTGAAGCACACCATTGATCCCAGATGTTCTTTCCCTTAAAAATTATAAGTGATGGTTGCCGCTAGCAGAACAGTTTATTCTCTCTTCCAGGTGCACTTATTGTTTGGGTGCAGGGCAGGTTCTTACCACCAACTTCTTTAATTTTGGAAGGGTCAGTACAGAAACTAGACTCATTTAAGTTCCAAATTTGACAAGGACTATTTTCCAATTCAAGATCTTTCAAGGTATTTTTTAATCAAGTAAATTATTTTTGGATTGAAAAAGATTACAGTATCGCTTGCGGGCTACTACTCCTTGCGGTCTTTTTTGACGATAAATTGTTTCTCTTTTTGAAGCCTAGAAACCAATTTTCTCCAGGGTGATCGTCTTTGAAAGGAGTTTTCAGTTTGAAGCAAGAAACCAGAAAAAGTAAAAAATCGTTAAGCTTTGTGCAGAGACGACAGACAAGGCGGTCTTACCCCACCGCATGCTTCGAAGTTCAGAGTTGTGTTTTTCTCGGTAAATTTGAAACAATCGAAAGAATTTATTTATTTAACGTAAACTTTAAACAATGTGTTTAATACTTACCAAAAATAAGCTCACGAGACACAAAATTTGCTGCAAAATAAACGCACTTTGTTTGACAGCATTAGGTTAGGTGTGTACTGCACAAGTAGTCACATTTATGAATGTCAAGAAAAAGCGGGAAAATCACTTATGAATAAGAGACATATGTCGATCACTTCATAATAATCCAATACAGAATAAATTTTGTGCGTTTACGATCTTGCCCCGTTTGCGATCTTACCCCATCCCACTTTACTGTATATTGTCGGATTTTAAGATATTAACCCATTTATTTTCATTTCTTAAGCGTTATCTAGGCAACAAATATAGCGTTGCAATCTACACCACTGACATGCCGTTGTGGGTTATTAAAAAAAATCTCTAAGTAACCCCCTATGTAATACCCTCCAGTTAGTATCTACTGATAAGTGCTGTGAGGTAAGCAGAACGCATTTACTAATGTTAACAAGATATGGAACTGAATGCACAATTAATTACTAGACATCATTGCTTACACCTCACACCAAATACAGATGCAATTATTGTTGTGCAATTTTAATTTCACCAAATTGCATTGATATGGTAAAGTGGTACTTTGGTAAACTTGACCTGTTCAAGCTGATATACTTTTCTTTTCATTATATTTTCTAGTTACTTCGAATATTTAGTTAAAAGAATGTGACAACATATTCTTGGGGCATGTTATCTACCTTATTTCATTTTTGTATCAATATAATAAAAATTGGCCAAAACTTTTAAACGTTAGGGAAAAAGCCATTCTGTTTATTAAACATGTCATATAAATGTATTTTTACCCCGTTTATTTGCAGAAAAGGAAATCCCGCTGAAATTTTATTGACCTGACATATTAATTCTTTGACGTGAGCATTTATTCAATATGAGCACGATCCGAACGAAAGGCAGAAAAAAGCGATCGCGTGACTCCACCAAGTTACTAATTCGTCCTTATTTTAGATTGCCCGTTTGATTCGTTTTGATGTCTTAATCGGTTTTAAACAGATGAATTTTAGTATACATAGTGAAGAAACATCTAGAAATGTATAAATTTTAATTTCGGTAATTAGAAGTAACCTATGTATAATACAGGGTGTCCGCCGGGAATACTACTTTGATTGTTTATAATTTTTGATTAAATGAAAGAGAATGGATCTTATATTAATTAATGTTTTATTTAATGTCGGCAATTATGTATGGAATACAATATCAAATAAATGTCCGCCTCTGTTAGCCTCACAAATGCGAGCCCTTTTGAGCACATTTTTCATTACATTCTCACACATTTCACCCGGTATTTCATTAATTTCATCACGAATATTTTGTTTAAGTTGCTCAAGCGTTTCTGGTTTGTTTGCATAAACCTTGCTATTGAGATATCCCACAAAAAAGTCCGGAGCAGTCAAATCAGGCGACCGTGGAGGCCAATCAACATCACCATTTCTTGAAATAACTTGTTGTGGAAAGTGGTCTCGCAGTAATTTCATTGTAATCCTGGCTGTATGCGATGTGGCACCGTCTTGTTGATACCACATGTTAATCAAGCCCAAAGCATGCAGTTGTGGCGTTAAAAAGTTTTCAATCATATCACGATATTGCTCCCCATTTACAGTTGCCGTTACGCCGTTTTCATTTTTAAAGAAGTAGGGTCCAATTATTCCTCGTGACCAAATTGCACACCAGACTGTCACTTTTAATGGATGCAAAGGTGACTGATGAATAATTTGAGGGTTTTCCATTGCCCAGAACCGACTATTCTGTTTATTCACATATCCATTCAAATGGCAATGTGCCTCGTCACTCATTATGATTTTTTCATGAAAATCGGGGTTGTCATGGGCGAGCTGTAACATCCTATTGGCATATGTTCGGCGGCGTAAATGGTCTTGTGGAAGAAGCTCTTGTGTCAACTGAATCTTATATGGAAACAAATGCAAATCCTTGTGCAAAATTGTGGACAAAGTTGTTCTTTGAAGACCAAGCTCTTGAGCACGGCGTCGAATTAAGGTTGATGGCTTGTTTTGAACACTTTCTTGAGCAGCAGTAATGTTTTCAGCCGATCTCGCAGTATGTTGTGGTCCATGCTTGGGCCTATCACCTATAGAATCTCTTTCTTCGAAATCATTCACTACACGATAAATAGTGCGTTTTGTTGGCACGTTCTTTATCCCAAAAATGTCACGTAACTTTCTCATCGTCACAGTAATCGATGATTGATTTTGATAAAATATTTTAACGATTAAAACAAGTTGGTTTATCAAATATTTTTCCCTAATAAATTTGCCACGTGTCTACTTCACGACTGCCAAAATGATCTGTCAAGACTAATGTTTACCAAAATGGCGGCAAAATAAAGTTGGTCATCATCGGAAAATGACCCTTTTCTATTGCAACGAATTTATTTAATGCCAATATTTATACTTCCTCGCGGGCGGACACCCTAGTGGATACAAGGGGTAGTAGTTGTAAAAGATAAAAGTGGATTTTTTTAGGTAAAAGCCGTCATTAATGATATGCTTGAAAATATGTCGGATAAGTAGGTATTCACCTAAGCAAACCAAATCCTAAAACGCGGATACGTAGGTGGATACAAAGGGGGGTGACAGACAGGAGTAAAATTTGGGTTAAAGGCCGGCATCGGTGATATGTCATTTCTCCATTGCAATGTGTTCATTCAATGCCAATATTTACAATTACTCGCGGGACTATGGTGGATACAGGGGTAGTTAAAAATGATGAAAATGAGATTTTTTGCAGGTAAAAGCCGTTATCAATGATATGCTTAAAAATATGTCAGGTAAGTAGGTTTTGACCTAACCAAACAAAATTCTAAAAGGCCGGCTCGTAGGTGAATAAAAAGAGGGTAAAGGTTGCAGACAGGGGTAAAAATTAGATTAAAAGGCCGTTTTTGGGAAAGGCATTTCTCCATTGCAATATGTTCATTTAATGCAATGAAGGAATGCCCTATCACCGATGACGGCCTTTTACCAAAATTTTTACCCCTGTCCGCCACCCCTTTGTATCTACCCACGTGTCCGCCTTTTGGGATTTTGTTTGGTTATGTAAATACCATTTCACCTAAAATATTTTCAGGCATATCATTGATGACGGCTTTAACCTGAAAAAAATTGTTTCTTTTACTCCTTATAACTACCCTCTGTATCCATTAGGATGTCCGCTTGCGGGGATTGTTTGTCTGATAATTCTCTGCCCTTTTCTTCCCAAATTTTTACCATTTTTCGCCACTCCCTTTGTATCAACCCGTGTGTCCGCCTTTTGTGATTTTCTTTGGTTATGTAAATACGTTTTGAACTGACATATTTTTAAACATATTATTGATGACAACTTTACTTGAAAAAAAATTACTACTATTTCCTGTATCCACCAATGTTACCGCCGGCATTATTACCATTGGGAATAAAGTGAACACATTGCAATGGAGAAATACCATATCACCGATGATGGCCAAATTTCGGCTCCATCTCTTGGACTATAAGGGATTTGCAGAACATAGAAAATATAGAAAATACGGAAATGTTTAATTTAGTTAAAAACCTGTCGATTACCCCTTTTGGTTATACAGTGAAACCTGGTTAAGTGAGAAACCTCTATTATTGAGAATTACAATAAGGTCCCGGCACTTCTTTATCGAATTACCTCTGTTAATGGGACTTTTTGAACCTGGTTAAATAAGATTTGATTTCTTGGATTTTTTCGATGTTAACCTCTAAATGGGAATCTGTAGCTCAACCCCCTGTATAAGTAAACATTTTATCTAATAAAATACGCATTTTTATTAACATTTCCACCTCTATAAATGAAATAACGATACATTTTGATCTCTATAAGCGGGGGCCTCTGTAAATGAGACAACAACTATTTTAAACCTGTCTTATTTGTGGAAAAGGTACACACATACCTAAAAAGATTTAATTTATGATTTACTAAATTTTTTGATAATTATTTTATTTTTCTGGGAATACTATTTTATAAGAAAGATCATTTGGATTTTTTCTCAGACTATAAAAAATATATGTACTTATTTTAAATTCTATAAACCCATATAAAATGTCGTCAAAAAAAGTTACCGATTGACTTAAGTTCAAAAGTGGTTATGAATTAAGAAACATTTTGTTAATCTTTTACTGGTCAAATCACATCTAAAGTAGTATTCTCTTAAAAAGTCGATTATTCAACCTACGATGTTATTACCTTAAATTGCCTTGGGTATGAATGCATGCCAATCAGATGTACAGTGGTTTTCCTTATAATTTGGCATGGTTTTAAAGGTATTATTAAAAAAAAAAAAAAAAATGGTTTATACAAAAGTTTTAGGATTTTTTATGAAGATTTTAGATATTTTATTTAAAAAAACAACTGACTGATCGGAAAATAGAAAACCAGAAATAATATTTTTTTTTAATGAAATACCCTGTATTTTATTGAAAATATAAAATCTTTGCGTTTTTCCCTTTTTAAAAATATATATGTCTATGTTCGGACAAGCAGTTTTATAATTTGTAAGGTCTAGTAAGCCGTGAAAGCCAAACAGAAGTCCAATGTTGAATCCAGCTTGGCCAAGGATGACGAAAGATATCAGAATAAATGAAAGATAACAGAACAAATGATTGAGTTTTTTGTTTTAAAAACTTTTTTTTCTATACTTAAAAACTTATGCACTTGTGTTGTTTATATTATATCAATTTATTTGTTTTGTTACCTGTCTTACCTTGGCCGGGGGATCCGGGAAAAAGTTTGTTTGGCTTTCCAGCTTACTGGGCCAAAGGGGTTGTCCATTGCATAGAATGAAAATCTAAAAGGAAAAGGTTTTTCAAAACTGCTTATCCAACTTATACTTTATATATTTTAAAAAGGGAAAAGCGAAAATTTTAAATTTTAAAAAAATACAAGGTGTTTTATTTAAAAAATAATACTTTGCCGAATTTGATTTTTTTTTTTAAATGAATCGATTTTTGTTTTTTTTTTTTAAAAAATTCCCTTTTGCCCAAAATTTTAAAAATTTTTGCTTTTTTTTTTTAATTTTTTTTTTAAAAGCCATTCAAACGCGGCCTAGGTGCCCATTGCGGTTTTTTTTTGGGGTTTGGGAATTTTTTTTAAATCCTATAAAAAAATGAATTATGAATTTGGAAAACCCAAAAAACTTTCGGTACGTTTTTTTTTCGCTGATTCCAAAAAATTTTGGGGGGTCCCCTTTTTTTTTTTAAAATAATTTTGTAAAAAATTTATGGAAATTATTTAAGTATGATAATTTTTTTTTTTTTTTTAATTATATGCAAAACTTCCAAATTAAATTTTGGGTAATTCATTCAATCATCCCTAAAATATCGGGCAATTAAAAAAAAGCAAACAATTTTGCTTTTTTTAAATTTTAAAATTTTAGAAAAAAAATTTTCCCCCTTTTTGAGGGATTATAAGTACTTCTCGCTTCTTTTAAAGGCTTAGAAAATATCCAATTAAAATCAAGATTACACTTAGTTTAGAATGATTAATGTTGCATTTTTTTAAGAGAAATAATTTGAAAGAAACCAAACTATACCAATTTATTATATTATAAATATATAAATAAGGGCTTTACAATAAGAAAATAATTCCAATTTAATAAGTTTCTTTACACTTAAAACATATTTATTAAAATATAAAAAAAAATAATTGTACGATATTTTAAGGATGATTGGGGTTGTTTTACCCCCAATGAATTACCCCAAAATTTAATTTAGGTTTAAATTAATATATTGTCATAAAATAAAAAAATTTTTAATATTAAATAATTTCTAGATATTTTTTATTAGATTATCTTTAAAAAATCTCTAGAAAGGGTGTTTTTTGCCCTTTTAGGGGGAGTTCCCGGGGTTCAAGGATTCCAGGACCCCGAAAACCGCAATCAGCGACCAAAAAAATGTACCTTGGAAGTATTTTTAAGGTGCCTAAAAAGCATTTTTTTATTTAAAAAAAACTAAAAGGGTGTTTTTTTCCATTTTTAGGGATGATACCAGAATTTTCGATCTGCGGGACCCCGAAATTCGGAATTAGCGACACAAAAAACGTACCCCAAAGGTAGTCTTGACTTGCAGCGAAATTGGGCACCCAGGACCCGCGTTTAAATGGACTATTAATACATTTACAAGTGTGCAGTGACCCGAAAGATCTCTAAATATAACTTTACAGTATTTTTTTCTCGGGGATATTTAGAATCGGTTGTAAGCTGCAATAGCGTTAAATACATATTTAAGTAAAAAAGTGATATAGGGTATATTAACAGCGCAAGTATATATTTAAAATGTATAATAGGTATTTTCCTTGCAAAATATTTGTTTAACAGATACGTTACGGTGCAGTTTAATTTTTACATCCTTCAGTTGCGATGATACGCTATTGTGCAAGTACAGATTGGAAAATACCTCAGTGTGGATAAGATTTGTTATACATTATAATGGAAATCGTTGAGCGTGAACCACGCCGCATGTCATTCTACGTCTATAGTTTTTATTTCAAAATCTGCTTTCTCATGCGTTTAGTTGCCTTCTATTGTGTTACGTTAGGGCGTGTTAATGTATCGGTGAACGCTCTAAGTGCCTATGTGAACTTGGCATATTAAGGGAGCTTTTAGAATCTTTTTGTTTTGGCAGTTGCGTCAATTATCATTATAGTGCAAGCTGTAGGTAATAAGAAACGTAATTTTTTGCGGAATAAAATGTTAAATACAGGGCACTCATCATAGTAATTATCATTACATTACTCACTTTTGTGTTCTTTTTATAAGCATTTTTGCTCTTTATAATGTACCGGCTAATGCATTTTACGTATTAAGCTTACGAAGGGTATCTTAAAACATATCACGTGTATGTTTAATATGTTTTAAATAATACCAAATTTTGTATATGCTCTATCTAGTACTGACCTTTTCTTTTCTTCTCTTAAGGATCATCTCTCTATTACAAATAATGGCATTTGGAGCTTTGCTGACGGTAGTACCTTTTACCCTAACACCATTTTCTAAAGTTCTTAGTCTGATTTAAAAAGCAAAAATTAAAGCATTTACTTCACTTTCCATTCATAAAAAGAAGAATGAAAAGGTTTGGAGTCGAAGTAAAAAGGTGTTGCTCTAAAGTGCTCTAAAAAAGTCGCATTTGCTTTAAAACTGAAGGATTTGCTTTAAAAAAATATGCATCTAGTCCAGGGAAGCTTCTGTAGCAAATATTATTTGCTTCATTCGTTTATATGCACATATAGATCAAGGGGGTTTAGTTTGGAGTGCGCGAATGATCATTTTATTTAATTTGAATTTTCCATGGCGGATATGGTGCAAGTACGCGCAGGAAAAGTATACAAAGAAAGTCGTACCCCACATGAGTGCGACTTTCGAACCCTCTTTCGGTTTAAACGTGCAGTGGTTAGCCGACTATTTCATTGGCGAGAACCTGGAAACAAGAGGAGGTGCGCTTTCTCCAGGCCTCCAGAAAGGTATCGCTAAGGAACTGGACTGTACACAGCCTACACTCTCCAGAATCGTCGATAACACTCAACGGCCGAGTGATGATCGCTTTGTTAAATTTAGCAATGAACTTAGCAATTGTTAAAAGTTAACAACGGTTTTGAATGTTTAACAAAATGTCAGATCTTTTTAAAAAAAATTTTGGTTTTTAAACATTCTAAACCGTTTTTAACTTTTAACAATTGCTAAGTCCATTGCTAAATTTAACAACGGCCGTTAATATTATAGTGGACAAGGCGGATAAGTGGATCAAGTTCTCGTCGATAGAAAATGAAATTATGATTATTACATTCAGATTGCTCGTCAATATCTTGTGACTCTAATTGTTCGTTTGACAGTTCCTCGTCACTTGTCATGTTCTTCAATCACAAATAATAAAGATCTTTAACATTGCACCCTATTTTATATAAATTTTAGCTCAGGCAATTGTACACCACTATAATAAACATATTACGATACCTGCAAGTTGCAAGTTATCCGATGGCAACATACATACTAACCTAACTTGCACGTGTTGATTAAGAAAACACCTTTTTCTTCTTCTTGCAAGGATTTGCTTGCAAAGAAAAGGAAAAGATTATGAATGTGAAAAAAAGAAAAACCTTTTTTATTTACCTCTTCCTTGTAAGCTCTACCTTTTACTATTACCTCTACCTTTAAAGCAAATACTTAATTTTTATAAATATGGCTTAATATTTTAAGCATCACTTGCCTAAATAACCCTTATTGGGATAAAAGCCTTGTATTCATAGCCACGATAATTTCTAAAAATTTACTCTACGTGTATTTAACTTGGACCTAGCTTAAAATACAGATAAAATATAGGGGAAATGGCGCCTTGTTTTAATCTTTATGACAGCCCACGAAGAATTAATACCTAAGTGCCAGAGTACCGTAATTGCCGGGTTTTTTCGATGTTTAATCCATTTTCCCCAGTTCTATCAACGTCGGCCAAGCACTAAAACATGCAAATGTTGCATTTTATAGCACCTTTTAGACAACGCGTTATTGCCACCACGGACGTTATTTTAAATAACTACTACCAAAATATACCTCCCTGTCCACTATGTTAATATTCCCATTCGTAAAAAATTATTCCTCCTTCGGCGCACGGAAGAGCTGTAGACTTCGTGACAATAAACTGCCTCTTACTTCCATGCAGATCTCTATGGTAGGTAGTAATAGGAAGTAGGTATTTACGCACACTTTTACTAAAGTTGAAAATCAGATCCTTTTTATTTTTTTTGTCATTATCGCTTAGGCGTCTGACATCAATATCTTCACTTCTCGTCTTTATTTTTAGTAATCTCTTCAACTTTTAGTTAAAAAGTTAGGTTATATATTTGGTAATTAACGTATAAGGTTGGACATAGTAGCAAATTGAATCAACACATTGTCCACGATATTTAAACAATCAGAAATAAATATGGTTTCGGCCCTGTATATCTCCAAACAATATGTCTTTTGTATACCGGGTGGTGCATCGCCAGACTGGCCATAGGAAATCCCATGTAAATTTTAATACTTTGAAAAATTGGCTCCCCTATTGAATTTACGACAAAATTGTATTAGATTATTTTGAAGACGTTGATGAGATTAGCTCACCTATTAAATTTCGTTTTTTTCTGATAAGGCAATTAAAAGTTATTTAAGAAAAACTATTTGTAAAATCGTTGCATACCTGCTACATGCCTTAATGAATCCACCAGTAATAAATAAAATGTCTTGTCAACTTTTTAATTTTCGTTTTACTTTGTATTAGTTATCTCAACATGTTTAACAGTATTGAATAAAAAATAATGGTTGTAATCATTTAATAAATACAAATAATTACATTGAACTTCATAATGAGATTTTTATATAATTGAACAATTTTATAGGAAGGTGAAAAACACCCTTAAAAACTGCCTAAAAATACGTTTTAACACAACACATTGAAACTAAAAGCTAATGTTTTTAAATAAGATGCTCAAATAGACCTCCGTTTAGTGCTAAGCAATATCCTAATCGGTTATAAAATTTAGTTCTTACATTATGAAGTTGAATTGCCGATAGTCGATCGCACGCCGCTGAAATTGAAACTTTTAATTCTTCTAAATTTTGATAACTCAAATTTGTATAAATAACATTTTTGATATGACCCCAAAGGAAAAAATCGTTTGGCGAAAGATCAGGAGACCTAGCTGGCCATTTTATGGTGTAATTTGGTCCTATAGTAAGTCCGTTGAAAACATTTTGAACATATTCCCTTACTTCTCGTGAATTGTGTGCAGGACAACCATCCATTTGAAACCAAATATCTTGATTGTCAGGTGCAACTTCTTCCAATGCCGGCCCCACTTGATTTTGTAATAGTTCTAAAAAAGTTTCTGTTCCCCAATTGTGATTCAAGAAAAAAGGTCCAATAATCCGATGTCCAAATATACCTGCCCAAACGTTTACCTTTTGAGGGTATTGAGTCCTTGTAGATACAAATCTGTGTTTATTTTCTTTGCTCCAGTATCTGATGTTTTGAACGTTTGGTTCATTGTTTAATGTGAAGGTGCATTCGTCACTAAAACAAATATTGCGTAAGAAGTACTTCGTTATTATAACCTTACGTTATTCGCCATTTCCATAACTTTAACACAAAAATCTGCTCTTCGGATCTCATCACCTTTCCTTAATTCCGGATGTCTTTGATATTTGTACGGATGATATTTATATTTCTTTAATTTGCGTAGTACGGTGCTGTGATCCTTTCTACAACTTTGCCAAGAAGCCTGGTGCTAATTCCTTTATTTTCTTCTACATGAAGTAAAACATCTAAATCGGCATTATTTTCTTGAGCTCTTCCATCGAGTCCAGATATTTCGCTCTAAGCAGTTGCATTTATAAATAACAGTACCTTTTGTCTCAAACTTATGAACGATATTTTGAACTGTTGTCTTACTTGGAATGTGTCTGTCGGAAAAAAACGTAGAGAACATGTCGGATACTCTTCGATAACTATTTTCCATGTAATACCATTTAATCATTGTTATTTTCTCTTCAATACTGTAAAACATTTTGAAATAACTAATACAAAGTAAAACGTCAATTAAAAAGTTGACAAGACATTTTATTTATTACTGGTGGATTCATTAAGGTATGTAGCAGGTATGCAATGATTTTACAAATAGTTTATCTTAAATAACTTTTAATTGCCTTATCAGAAAAAAAGAAATTTAGAATGTGAACTAATCTTATCAACGTCTTCAAAATAGTCCTATACAATTTTGTTGTAAATTCAATAGGGGAGCCAATATTTCAATGTATCAAAATTTACATGGGATTTCCTATGGCCAGTCTGGCGATACATCACCCGGTATGTTTGCATGGAAGTTGTATATTATGAGAGTACACTGAGAGCTAAAAAATATTTTAGAAAATTGAGGGAATGTTTATCTTATATGCTTTTACCATATAATCATTTTTGTAAAAGTCAAATCTATTGATTTACTGGATCGTAAACTCATTAGCATCCATGCTTGAAATACGTAAGCTGTTTTGGTTTTTTTATAATTTCTAAAACTATTAAACACAACCTTTTCTTTTTCCTATGTGGTCTTTAATTAGGAAATTATTAAGCAATTTTTGGTAAAAATCCATCTGCTGATGATTCACGGTCAACTGATTCTTGATGCACCTTGCAAAGAAGTGCTGTACCGTTTTTCTGAACAATTCTTCCGGTTTATTGAACAAGAAAATATCGGGCGATGAGAGAGTAACGTTTTAACCTTATCGAAGAGTACGTCCGAACTCTTCTTGACGTAATTTAAATGAAAGTTATGTTTTGTAAAAATCACAAAAGTTTAATACGCACGATGATAATTTTTTTAGGTAAGATAAAATAAATTTATTACTGTCATGCTGGTTTACAAAAATAAAGAGTACCAGATGCGTTACTATAATTTCTACATTTTCTATTGTTACTTTGCTCCCAAGAACTTTTTTCTAACCACGAAGCAAATGTACATTTATTTATAGGCTTCGCAGTATTTATGATAGTATTTCGTTTGTAAATATTATAAAAAATATACAGGGTGGTCGAAAAATTTGGACACCAATGAAAACATGTTTATGACTCTCAAATTAAAAAACCTGTTAATCAGCTGTGTACGTCAATTATTAATCTTAAAAATATTTTGAGACTTATCACCGTTACTGCCGTTATAGTGACAAATTTAAAAACTGTTATATAAAATGTCAAAAAGTGAAACCAGATTATTATTATAAAAAAATTATAAGATAAAACTGTTTAGAACTATATTACCAATTAAAAAAATGTGATTTTTGCGACATACTGTATTCAGGCATTATAATTTTTTCTTTTCGCCACTAGCAATAATTTTATTGGCATCTCTTGTATGGTTCCATGTTTGTATGTATGTATGTTTGTATGTATGTTTCTACGTATTAATGTTTGTCTACGAATGTCTTTAACACTAATAATCTAATTGTAGACATTTTTTTTATTATCCTGCATTTACCTGAACTTAAGAAACAATAGATATTTTATCAAAATCATTTAAGTAATTTTTATAATATGAACTAAAACGTGTAAGTAATTAACGGCCTGGCTTATTGGGATCATCTACGGGTCTAGTGTCAAAGGGAAAATATTTCAAAACATTGGTCAAATTCTGGTGCATGTAAAAAAACATAAACAAAATCTATAAACATTTCAAACAAAACTATTACTACATCCTACAAAAAAATATTTCAATTTTTCTTAAAACTAAAGATTTTAAAATAAAATGATAGTTTAAGAAAATTAAATTAACCCAAAAAAAATTACTTAAAATTATAAAATTATATCTTTACTTACGAAATATACAAAATCAAATCAAAGGATCTTAAATAAAATAGTAAAATGTCTTTCCAATTTCATTTTTTGTTGGATGTTTTGTTTCTATTTTAAGTACAGGGTGTCCGCCGGAAAGGTATACTACTTTGATTGTTTATAATTTTTGATTAAATGAAAGAGAATGGATCTTATATTAATAAATGTTTTATTTGATGTCGGCAATTATGTATGGAATACAATATCAGATAAATGTTCGCTTCTGTTAGCCTCACAAATGCGAGCCCTTTTGAGCACATTTTTCATTACATTCTCACACATTTCGCGCGGTATTTCATTAATTTCATCACGAATATTTTGTTTAAGTTCCTCAAGCGTTACTGGTTTGTTTGCATAAATCTTGCTTTTGAGATATCCCCACAAAAAGAAGTCCGGAGCAGTCAAATCAGGCGACCGTGGAGGCCAATCAACATCACCATTTCTTGAAATAACTTGTTGTGGAAAGTGGTCTCGCAGTAATTTCATTGTAATCCTGGCTGTATGCGATGTGGCACCGTCTTGTTGATACCACATGTTAATCAAGCCCAAAGCATGCAGTTGTGGTATTAAAAGTTTTCAATCATATCACGATATCGCTCCCCATTCACAGTTACCGTTACGTCATAATTTTCAAAGTAAGGTCCAATTATTCCTCCTGACCAAATTGCACACCAGACTGTCACTTTTAATCGATGCAAAGGTGACTGATGAATAATTTGAGGGTTTGCCATTGCCAGAACCGACTATTCTGTTTATTCACATATCCATTCAAATGGAAATGTGCCTCGTCACTCATTATGATTTTTTCATGAAAATCGGGGTTGTCGTGGGCGAGCTGTAACATCCTATTGGCATATGGTCGGCGGCGTAAATGGTTTATATGGAAACAAATGCAAATCCTTGTGCAAAATTGTGGACAATGTTGTTCTTTGAAGACCAAGCTCTTGAGCACGGCGTCGAATTGAGGTTAATGGCTTGTTTTGAACACTTTCTTGAGCAGTAGTAATGTTTTTAGCCGATCTTGCAGTACGTTCTGGTCCATGCTTGGGCCTATCACCTACAGACCCTCTTTCTTCGAAATCATTCACTACACGATAAATAGTGCGTTTTGTTGGCACGTTCCTTCTCCCAAAAATTTCACGTAACTTTCTCATCGTCACAGTAATCGATGATTGATTTTGATAAAATATTTTAACGATTAAAACACGTTGGTTTATCAAATATTTTTCCATAATAAATTTGCCACGTGACTACTTCACGACTGCCAAATATGAACTGTCAAGACTAATGTTTACCAAAAAGGCGGCAAAATAAAGTAGTATACCTTTCCGGTGGACACCTTGTTTTATATTCGATGGCTTTCGTGGCACCGACCTTCAAAAAAAAATTGTAGACCCTAATTTATTTCAAACCTACATTTGATTTCGGTTTTGGTGGTTAATTTTTTTTAAATCAACTTAATTTTTAAAAAATAACAAACCATTTTCTAATTTTAAAGGGATTTTTTTGTATTAAGTAGTTTTAGTTTGTTTTTAAATACTTAAAGATTTTGTTGGAAACATTTAGATTTTGGTTTCGACCATTTGGATTTTCTCACATGCACTAGAATTTGACAAAAATTTTGAAATGTTTTATCTTTGACACCACACCTGTAGCTCGTATCAATAAGCCATGCCGTTTCAGTTTATATCATGAAACCTTCTAAACCGGTTTTGTTCAAATATTTACTTCTCCCTAAGTTAAAATAAAGACTCAATAAAAAAAATGGTCACACTCCAATTAATATTTTTCAAGAAATGCATGAACAAACATGCACCTACAAAATTGTATGTATTTGTTTGGAAGCCCTAAGAGATATAATAATATATTGTAGTTCTAATAACATTACATACATTTTACATGAATTAAATTGAAGTTGGTCAAAAAATAATTTTTGATATACTCATAGTCGAATATGGATGTAGCGTATCTCTTCGTATATGCGATAATTCGTTGGTTCTAGATCAAACCGTAATTAAAGAATTATGAGATCAGGAACTTGCCATTAAATTTGATATGGGTTTATATGGGTTTAGAACCGGACTATAGTACCGGCACACCTTCGAAGAATGTAGGAAGAAACTATATGTAGGGAAGACTCCTATAATTTTGCCTTGAAACCAATATCCTATCTTATAAATTATGGGATAGGTAACATGACTTTATTTACATTTACTTTGGAGATATATGTTGGTATAAACAGATATATTATGGATACTAAGAAAATATAGCGATATTACTATGCTAGGTTAGAAATATTTTTTAATGCAGATATACAGTAACTAGTGTAAATTATTCCTGAAAAACAAATAGATCTAGCATGCTCCTTAAATTTGATAATTCTGCTATGTCATCATATATTGATATTTATTAAAGATAAATACCGATTAAAAAATTTATACAAAGTTCCCAATATTAACTATAAATAAAAATCACCCAGTCTGTTAATTTTAAATGTGTGTCAATCAAAGCCGTAGCCAGGAATAATTTGGGGGAGTTAGCCTTTTGTGTCAGGGGTATCGACAAAATCGGGTGGTCTTTGGAGGGTACGACATATAATACTAAAAGATAATGCAACTCAGATTGTAAAACGTTTTCTGTCTGCAATCACTAATAAGTTTTTATCTTTTGTGAAAGTTTCGGGCGGGTTCTGACCCCTGACCCCCCACTGGCTACGGCCTCGATGTCAATATTTAGCTAAGTTTAGATAGTACAAAAAAGTAAGTGTATTAACAGTTACCAGAAACATAATAGAAATAGGAAAACCGTATTAAAAGTTGGGTGTCCTGGGTCTGGAGTGCAGGGTTGGAAGTCGGTAAATGGTCTCCCCCATGTGGCGGGTGGTACGCCCGTACCAAATTACGCGAGTTGGTAATCTGTTCGATACTGGGTGTTGTGGTTGATGTAATCTTTCCATAATAAAGAGGGCCACAATATGTTTAAAGTTAAAGCATATATTTTTTAAATATTTATTAATAATTTACAAGTGGAGCTTTTTATTGTTGATTTTCTTTGTAAGGTTTATTACGATTTAATTTAATTTAATTTATAAGCTAATATTTAAAAACAATTTTCTGATTTTTTTATTTACATTTATAGATAAATTACGGATGCATTTAACAGTAAGTTTAAAAAAAAGTTAAAGTAACAAATCAAACCATTTAAATGAAACTGGTTTTCGTGTTTATATTGCCGGCTCAACACCTTGTATACATAATACGTTGCACTTCTTACAAAAAAATGATACAATCTACTAATGAATAAATTTGCTATTTTAAAATAATATTATTTCAAACTAGTAATTAAAAAACTTTAAAATTTCAAACCTTGCTCTCTCTATAATTATTTCGAGGTGAATATGTATATCTAATCCTTATTTAAATTAATTTTCACTAATACCCTAAAATTATTTCAAATCTATTACGGTGTGTCATAAGAAATATATCTGGGGCTGTCAGTCCGTTATTATTCTTCTATCGTGAATAACTTTAACCTAACACCTGTTTTTAAAACAGTCGCCAAATTTACTCGATTTATTTACAAGTTATCCTATGAGATATTTGCTTTTGTTATGGTGACAATGAATTCAGAAAGTATGTAATACTTGCTCCTTAAATACTTGTGAAAAAATCACAAGTCAGGTTGTTCTTAAATTGCTAACGACAATCATTTGGTTGCAGACTAGAACATAAACCCAAAAATAAAAGCATATTCACTTTAAAAAGATAAAATAACTGAATTTCGAAAACATCTATTTCCTTATAATAAACTTTTTATTGACTTTAAAATATGCCTTACCAAATTACAACTGTTTTTATTTTAAATTTAAATAAAACAATTGACACTTAGTAATCTGATCTTTGACCATTGGAAGTTATAGTTTCTTCTCAACATCTCTTTAAAGGTATATATCCATAATTTTGGTTGTATGTTTATAAAATATGGATTTACAACACCTACTAGGGAAATGCTAAAGCATTTAAGAAACGATAAGATCTGAAGACTAAAGTTTATAATAATAATTATGGTGACAAGTTTATTCTTAGGAAGCGACATCGTCAAAATAAAGGCAGTTTTTGAAGTTCACATAAATATACAGTTACTTGTTTTTCGTTGGCTTATCTAGAAAAATTGCAGATTGACCAAGCATTGGCCATTATCCATTTGTAGTCTAAGCTGGGCTATAATTATTTATAAATAAGTCATGTCAAGTAAATTAAACATTTTAGGGATAATATTAAGCTTGTTGGAAAGTTGTAAGGAAATAAATATATTTAGTTCAATATAAACAAGTTTTTTTATATAAAAATATGTTCTTATTTTGCAAACCACCTATAACTGATGAATGTTATGAAAGCCATTTTTAAAATATGTGAGATTTAAAGCATCCAATTCAGAAAAAAAATCCATGCAGCTAAAAAAAAATTGACGTTTTTTCGGGATGTACTTCGGTTATAGGTAACCAACTTGACATAACTTGTGTGTAGCGTGATGAAGGCAGTCAATAAAACCCCTACGGTACCCTAAGTAACCATTTTTGTAAAAATCAGGGTAAATTGTGTAAAAAATACCATAATGGCTGACATTCTATGATATTCCTAGATTTACAATAAAAAATCTATTTGTCATGGAAAGCTGTTAACATCTACTTCCACCAATTTATAAGAACCACAAAAGAAAACCCTGGCTTTTTAGCCATTAAAAAAAATTCTCTAGGAATATGTACGAGAGAACAATATCATTTAAGCTTAGCCTTAATCCTTGTTTTGCTGGTACTCATGAATATAGAAAAAAAGAGAGACAACATGCGGTTTAGCAATAGTTAGAAAAACAGATTCGTTTACGTCTCATACAAATTAACCTACCGTCTAAATTTGTTTAAAACATGCAATTATCAATGCCGTGCTAGGGCCGCGCTGGCACCTCGTGCATATTCGAACGGGCTGGAAGGATATATTTAAAAAGTTATATGTGACTTATGTAATCGTGCTATTGATTTAGCTATGTTAATTTTTATTTAATTTGGATGGTAGAGTCATGTACGAATATGAAATATTTTGTTAATATTTGTTTTTTTACGTTCGTGGTAAATCTACATATTATTATTTATTAAAGTTTGTTCCTTAGTCCTTTTGGACTAATAAAAGGGGCTTATTTCAAATAAAAATCATGTTTACTATATTAACCAGAAAAGTTACAGACTAATTATGGTTAACTGACTTCTTAGCTAAAACAAAGTTACAATTGCTGTACGAAATATATATAAATCGTAGTATAGTCTGTCTTAAAGTATATCGTTATGGCTTTTGACGGACCATACCCCAATAAACCTTTAACGATTTTATTACTTATTCTTATTATTATTGGATAAACCCATTTGTTCATAAGGGCAGGGGTGGGCCAGGTATTTCTTGAGTATTAACCATTAGGCATATAAATATTTTGGCTAATATTTTAGTGGCATTGTTGAATAACCGTTTTTACTGTGCGTTTTGAAAAAGTTGTTTAACGAGAATATAACTATGTCGCGTCGAAATCATTTGTCATTAGATGCAAAACAGGTTGTGAAAAATGTGTATGAAACTTTTATCAGTAGAGGTCTAATTAAACAAGAAGCTTTAAAAAAACCTGTCTACTTACAAAAACTCCAATAGCATCGATAAGGGATATTATTATTAGTGAAGAATTGAACAAAAGAAAAAAACGTAGTGATAAATATTAGCCGTGCCACCCTCCATAGAGGTGTTTGTAAAATGGGATTTAAATACCGCAAAATAGACAAAAGACAAGTAGTAATGGAATCGCACAGATTACGCACTTGGAGATTTAATTACCTTCAAGAAATTAAAAGATATAGGTTAGAAAACAGATCCATAATTTTCCTTGATGAAACATGGTTCGATACACACGACACAGTATCCAGTGGATGGGTTGATTCCAGTCAAAATTGTCAGACGATAGCACCTTCAAATAAAGGAAAACGCATTACCATAATACACGCTGGTTCAGAAGACGGATTTGTCCCAAACTGCTTGCTGTTGTCTGCAAAGAATATTAAGGATTCTAGCTTGGATTATCATGAGGATACAAGTGCAGAACTTTTTGAAAACTGGTTTTAAAATTATCTTTTAAAAAATATTCCAAACAACAGTGTTATTGTCATGGATAACGCAAGCTACCACAGCCGTCTGCTACACAAAGCACCAGATTCATCAAGTTCAAAAACTGGAATCCAGGAATATTTGTTAAAAAATGATAATTATTTTGAATTCAGTTACAAAAAAACGCAACTTTTGGAAGTCCCAAATTCATATGCAATTAAAAACAATATGTATGTGATAATTTGGCTGAACAGGCTGGGCAATCTGGGCATACTGTCTTACGGCTTCCTTCGTATCACTGTATGTTTAACCCCATAGAGCATTTGTGAACCAAGTAAAATCAAAGATCAGAGCAGAAAATGTTACACCTACTTTAAGTCCCAGTGTTATAAATTTTATAAAAAATGTAATTACTAACATACCAGTTGAGAGCTGGAAAAATTCACTACAGAACATTATAAAAATTGAGGACTCCTACATTTCTATCCAAAACAACATAAATCCTATTGTAATAAATCTCAATGATGACTTTGATAGTGAAACAGAATTAGATTTAGATATTTAGATTAAAAATGTAATTATGTATTAATGCAGTTATATTGCATATATTTAATTTTTTAATGTAATTTTAAGATTATACTTACCTAAATAAACAATAAATTATAAATCTTTATATTATTAAAGTCCGTGGATTTATAAAAAGGACATATTAATAATATTCTTTTTTTGTTTTCATTTTAGTGAAATATCTATGATTTTGCAATACTTATTATTTAATAATACAATAAGGCAGATCACTTATATAGAAATTTATCCTCATAATTTATGCAATCTTTAACAAAACTTTATGATAAATGTCAGCTTAAATCTTAGCGCACTTGGCATCTGGTTTCTGTAACTCTCATCATTGGTCAAAATCTTACTAAAAATATTTAATAAAGAAATATAGGTGTTTGCATAAATAGTTAAAAATGATTTCCTTTCTAAGAAGGAAAGCAGTACATCTACAATCAATTCGCAAATTATACTTTAACAAAAGGACATTGTTCTCTGGCAAATAACCGAATTCCGTCACTCAGGTAAATGGTTGCGACTCTCTGCGGTGCATCCGCAATCCACATGTTCACCTGTCGGCGTGATGTATGGTGGCCGTTTTGGCGCCACCATTATACCCGCTCACCCCCTCGTGTCGACACGAGATCCTTTGTCGTCCTTACAATGTCGGTTACAGAGTGGATTACAAATGATCTGTTAACGAAAAAATTATACCACAAATGATAAATCAATTTAACAAAACGAAATATTTAAGAAATTTTCTAAATTTCATTTTTTTTGATAAATTTTAGGTTTTTTTTTAATCGAAAAAGAAATATTTGTAACGATACTTAAACATATTCGAAGCAAAAGCTAATCACGATTTTTATAGAGGCGGATCGATTAGTTTTGGTAATTTTTGATATAAGAACTATCCAAAATTTAAAAACAACCTACAGGTTTTTTTATCTTTATGACAGCCCACAAATACCTAAGTACTAGGTACTATTGGTGCCGTATATTTAAATGTTTAATCGGTTTTTGGCCCAGGTCAACGTTGCTCAGGGCACCCTTTAGATAACGCTATAGTGCCACCACAGACATTATACTACCTCTGAATTACTCCTTATTACCTTCTGGGCAATGCCAACCACTAACCACACTCTACAACACACGTAGTGTGTGTAGATGAGTCAATACTATTTAACTAATAACTTTATACTAATATATTTCTATATTACCAAACTTTATACCTTTATGTGGAACAAGACCCAAGTTATAAAAGGGGATGTAAAATTTAAGAAATAACTGTTTAAGTTATATGTATATAAAGCATGGCTTTATTGAGCAAGTTCAATAAATCCATTTATGTACGTAGAACATAATATAAGGTTTTATGTACGATTACATTATAAACGGTTTCCTAATAACTTCTAATGTTTTGTTCTGTTACATTCCAAAACTCTTATATACAAGACCTGCTGTTGTCAGTGTCAGACCTGTAACATCAAAAATACTGCATTGAAAAAATATAATGAAAATGTGGCTATGGCCATGTCAAAAAACTCTATTTATATGATAATATTTGATAATTTATTTGACTAACATTTAATATAATGTACTGCTAAAACACTGTCCCTAGTTAAACCTCTTATATCTTATGTAAGGTAAATGTAGATCAGTAGATTTTTTGCATTAAGTCTTTCGGCCGAGTGATGATCGCGTTGTTAAATTTAGCAATGGACTTAGCAGTTTAGAATGTTTAACAAAACGTCATTGTCATTGTTACTCAATGATTTTAGTAGGCAACCTGTTAAAATCTGAATTTGTTAAACATTCTAAACCGTTGTTAACTTTTAACAATTTGCTTAGTTGACAACGGTTTAGAATGTTTAACAAAATGTCAGATTTTGAAGGATTGCCTACTAAAATCATTGAATAACACTGACAATGTATGTGTAGTAGATAGGTTCTATATTGTTGCGGTGGATTTTTTCAATAATACTTTTTGGTTTTCTCGCAAGATAGAAAATTGACCTAAAAAATATTTTTAAAATACGTTTTAATCAAAATTTGAACAATCGGCTTTTCGGGGACGAATCAACACTGTTTCCCAGATATTAGAAATTTTTAAACTATTTTTTACGTAAGTAATAATAAAAATTAAAATTTAATAAGTGCAATTTATTGACATTTGTGACATAATGGCAGAAACGAGAGACCTGTAAATAGTGACAAACGATTTAACTTTTACTCACCCTATATCTTTTTCTTTCATGTGCCATGACAAGTGCTTGTTATACCAGACATACCTGAGCATTCGATTATGCATGGTCTTGCAAGCTTCTTTAATAAGAAATATTATGTAGTAAAACTTCTTAAGGTTTTAATAGTTAAAAGGTATTTTGAGCACGAGCCAAACGCAGGTAAAAGTGAAACTGTTTTTAAAGTAAAGGTTAGATTTTGGGTAGAGGATATAAGAAAAAAGAAAAACCATTATTGATCCTTTAAACGGTGCCTGTATTAGTAACTCTTATATAGCTAAAAACAAAATGTTTTCCAATGTTAATTAAGTCAGTAGTAAGTGTTCGGGTAACCGTAACTAAATTTTAACAAATTACACATCTGGTAATTATTTATACATGCACTATCTTCTGTAAATAAAATTATTTTACGGTATTTTAAATTCAATTTTTCCTTCATTTCTTGCATACAAAAGCAAAGACACCGACGTATAAAAAAGCAAGTGGACTCATAAATAATGCAACTTCAAGTAGTATCCAGGCAACTCTTTTAGCAAAGCAACTCATTAATTTAGCAGTGTATTTTTGTCAACACACAGAAACGACACAGTGGTTTCAAGATCATAAAAACGGTATTTCCTAAAATACTTGTAAAAAGAATTAGTGGGCAATTTGAAATAAAGTATACAGAATGAGAATATAAAAATTAAAGTCCTAAAAATTGGACAGTATTGGTAAACAAGTTCATATAATAAGTAAATTAGGTATAAAGCACATTTTTAAACGATTCAAAAATGGGAATATTTTTAATAGGCTATAAAACATTGGAAAAAAAACGTCATAAGCAAGTAAATTAATTTTTAATTTTTCAATATTATTATTTTTATAATAACACAAAAATTTTTAACCGGCAACTGGTGCTGTTGGACCGAAAAAAATTGTCAATATTCTGTAAACATAATTAACTGTAAAAATAAAACAATAAGTAAATATTCTAAATAAACTTAGTGAAAAGAAAACATTTGCCAAAAAGATGAGCTTAATGCGATATTTTACATTACTCCTTTAAAAATGAAATTGGTTGTTATCTCATTGGTCCTGTTATAAGTTCGTTGTTAGGTATACAATGGAACCATTTAATTTTATCTTGAAAACGTAGATAAATATTAAGATTTGTATTGTCTTTTTGGGTATATTTTTATTCTGTTTAAGGTGATCCGCCAGTCTATTCCCCGAGACCAGGACCAAAGCAATCCTATTGTATACAGCTTTTTTACGAGTACCTAACATAGACCTTTAATACATAAATTCGCTTGAACAATAAAAAAGACCCCCAAGTCTATATCTAAATTTCCTGAAATACACCAATTCTTGTGAAAAATTAATTACCGTTACCCCGAAAGAAATGACGGTATTTTCATATCCCACTCTATTTAGCCGCTCCTATTCGGAAATATTTACAAGTCCATTATGACCAATAGTACCACACTCGGCTATGTCCAGGAGGTAAAGTATCTTGGATTAAATCTGGATTCTAAGCTAACCTGGAATCCACTTATGCAGAATGTGATTAATAAGGGGAAAATGGCTCTAATTGCTACCAAAAGAGCTGTGGGGAAGAATTGGGGATTTCAGCCACGCATAGTGCACTGGTTGTACACTGCTGTGGTAAAACCCATGATAACCTACGGTTCAACTATCTGGTGGCCAAAAATAGAACAGAGAAAGCAGAGCTGGAGTTATCCAAACTCCAGCGACTAGCATGTCTCTGTATAACGGGCTATTAGAAGCACTCCAACTGCAGCTATGGAAACCTACTAAGCCTCCCCTCTTGGTATAATTATTAAGGCGGAGGCGAGGATTGGGGCATACAGGCTGAAATGTAACGGCAACTGGTGCTCTGGGCCTGCCCTAGGACACACCAGAATAACGAGCAGTATCACAAACCCAATATTTGAGATGAGCAGTGATACAATGACAAAACGGATAAATACACACAGACCATACAAAACCCAGCTTACCTGGGACGGTAGTGAGCGATCTCCTGGTCAGTCTCGGAATTTGGTTTGGTATACCGATGGATCCAAGACTGCCAATGGAGCCGGCGCAGGAATACATGGTATGACCCCCAGGTTTAGTGCTTATGCTTCCCTGGGGAAATATGCCACTATTTTCCAGGCGGAAATATATGCCATTGAACTTTGTCTGCGAGAGAACTTGAGGAGGAGATATAAGGGCAGGGACATTACTGTATTCTCTGATAGCCAAGCGGCCATAAAAGCTTTGGCATCCCAACAAGTCAACTCAAGGTTGGTTTTGAACTGTCTGCAATGCCTCCTAAACCTGGCTAACTACAACAAAGTTACACTTTCCTGGGTGCCAGGACACAGGGAATACAGGTCAATGAAAATGCAGACTCCCTGGCCAGGCGAGGTTCCGCAGTAATGTTTGTGGGTCCTGAATCTGTTTTTGGAATACCAAAAGCCTCGGTTCGTGGCTACATGACTCGGTGAATTCAAACACAACATCAGTCATACTGGAACCACATTCCAAGGCAATATCACAGTAAATCAATGTTCGACTCACCATCGAAAGCATTGACAAGTGAATTACTAAAACTAAATAGGAATCAGATTAGAATAGTGACAGGATTAATAACCGGAGACTGCACCTTAAGAAAACATATGCACACTATGGGCATCTATAGAGAAGAACCCATTTGCAGACTATGTGACGAAGAGGAAGAGACAGCCTCTCACATCATATATTAGTGCCCTGCACTTACATACTGGAGAACAAATCAAAACCTCATGGTGGACACTAACCACCAGGAGGCTGGAGACCAGAAAAGAATAGTAAAATGGCTACTACACCTGTCTAAGGTGTCAAACCTTTTTAACTGAAACAAATACACAAGAGACACAACAAGCCCTGTAGGCTGCAGTGTAGAGGCGGACAAAACTTCAACTTGTGTATTTATTTCATCAATCAATCAATCAATCAATGACCAATAGACTTACAAAAAAAATGCATCAGTAAAAGGCCACCACATTTTCCATATATTAATATGCGTGCCAAGAATTTTTGACACGAGACATTAAAGCCCAATTTAATTTTTTTAAGAATGAGTATATTTTATTTAAAAGATGATGGTCGTCATTTTTCAGCTTTGATAAGGTAATGTTTTCTTTGTACTTACATCTTTCCATTCAATTTATTTTCAGTATTAACTTATTGTTTAATTATGACACTAGCTGCAAAACCTGGCGTTGCCTGGGTCGAAATACATCGCACGCTTAATGATGGTACAATCAATTTATCTATTTAATATTTGTAAACAAATCTTTGTATCATTAAACTTACGTTGTGTATTGTATATACGAAATGAATTTGTCAATTAACTTACTAAAAACATGCTGTTAAGTAATTTTGAATTTTTGTTGATCATTCCGGAAATTTTAAGAACTTTCTAGATTATTTCAGAATCTTTCTAGAACATTCTAGATCGATTACAACACTTGCACAATTTGGAAAGTAGAGATTGCGACACTTGGGCCGGGTTTAACTCTCGGATATCGGTTTTAAATTTGTGTTTTATGTTTTTAACTTAAAAAAACGTCCTTTTTTATGTTTTAAACTTATGTTTTTATGTTTTAAACCGGCCCAAGTGTCGCAATCTCTACTTTGGAACTTCCATGTTCATTCCAAAAATTTTTAGAACTTTCTAGATGTTCTAGATTAATTACATCAGTTGCACACATTTTTGAACTTTCTAGATCATTCTAGAAATGTTTAAAACTTTTTAGATCATTCCAGTAGCTTTCTATAACATTCTAGATCGATTACCACAATTGCACACATTTTGGAGCTTTTTAGATCATTTCAGAAATGCTCAGAACTTTCTAGACTATTTAGGGTCGATTTTAACTGTTGCACACATTTTGAAACTTTCTAGATTATTCCAAAAATTTTCAGAACTTTCTAGAAATTCACATAGTTAGATAAGGACAAATATATATTTTTCTTTACATTATCGCCACCCACAACCAGCCACTTCCACCCACCGCGACCAAATTCCCTTACTTGCAAGTGCAGACCTAGGGCTACCTACCACCATAACTATTAGTGGGTGGTAGTAAGTAGTAATGATGGACATACAAACCCACAGTTTTCTTTTATGTATGTAATTAGATTAGATTAAATTACATTGATGTACGCATAGACTTAATGATTTTTTTTTGGCTAAGCCGGTCGTGAAACGAAGAATATTAAAAAAAAATAATTTAAATAGGTATCTATAAAGCTACTGGATAAAAAATGCTAAGTTGTCATAACGCTTATTAAATGGGAAATTTTGACGCCAGGAGGTTCTTATAAAAATTTTTACCATACCAAAATACCCTGTATTATTTTTAGGCAATGGAATCCTCAGCTATGTCTGTCTATAAAAATGCAATTAGGTAATCGCTTTTCTAGTACTTTTAATATTTGTTCCATATATCTGTTAACTATTGTGCAAATATATATATATATATATATATATATATATATATATATATATATATATATATATATATATATATATATATATATATATATATATATATATATATATATATATATATATATATATATATATATATATATATATATATATATATATATATATATATATATATATAAATATATAAAAACACGTTTGGCGAGTTGAATCTTACGGATTGAATTTTAATGTATTAGACACTAATAGATAGAGAGTAGACAGAGAACGACTGCATCGGTAACCTCCCACCGATAGCGACGCCGATTCCCCGTACCGCTCGCAATAGGAATTTAATTTCGGCTGGCTCGCAGTGATGTTTAGCAAGCGCTTGGAGTCATAGGTCAGCCTCGAATCAAGTATTGGAATTTTACGCGCTCACGATAGATAAAAATGTATGTTGTTTTTTAACGTGCCCATAATCGCAAGTCAAAAAAACAATACCATTTAATGATATTAATCTTTTGTTTAACAGTGAAGACCATTTTTATTTTATTACTGTATCCGTCTTCGTACCAAAGGTGGAAATAAATTGTAAACATGATCGGCTAACACGTACTTAGGTATGCGAGGAATTGCAACCGAACTTTGACCGACTGATAAGCGCAACGACGACACGATAACCGCCCAGGGTGGAGCGAAATTTGTTCTCTTTCTACTCCGTCTCCTTCTCTTACAATTGCGCAAAAATCATATTCGAAATTTTTCAAGCGCCGAACGTGTATATATATATATATATATATATATATATATATATATATATATATATATATATATATATATATATATATATATATATATATATATATATATATTGGTTTATTTTATTAAAAAACCTTTCCTTTCTAAAAACATGATAAGATTTCAAAAAAAAAACAGAGATATGGCAGGGGAAATATTTAAAATTAATATTATTTTAACACAAATGTTTCTCTTATTTTGGCCATAATTTTGAGAATATAAACTGCTGCAATGAGAAAAGCTTAGGTACTGAAAAAGAATAATAAAAGTTAACCAAGCATAGAAAAAAAAAAAGAAGCTATAATGTACAGCAAAGCGGCTGATTTATTTGAGGTGCCGATTACACGGAGAGTTCCGCATGGACTAACAAATATAATTTAAAGTAAATTTTAGTTTTCAAAATTGCATATATTCGTATTATTAAGCTGATCCTGATTAACTGCTGAAAATTTTTGCTACTGCATTAATTTTTTTTCGTAACACTAATAAGTTGGCTATTTATTTTTTTAAAGGTAAAGTAATAAAAAAATTAGTAAAACAATTAACCAAATTTGTATTTGTATGGAATTAAAAAAAAAAAATTTTGTTATTTTATTTACAGTCCACAAAAAAAAGTATGAATAGTGATATAATAATTAAGATAACGTTTTTATTAACGTGTATAACAATAAAAAGGTTTTTAAAAATAAAATTTACCGAGAAGTTTAAATTATTATATTTATATGTCAAAGATATAAGAATACAATTATGATAAGTATGATAACAAAGATGAAAAAAACTGAATACAGCAAAAAAATTATATTTAGTTTTAAAAATTTACTGTGGCTAATAAACTATGTTTTTTTTTTTCGTCCCCAATTTATTAAGAAGGCAGGCAGCCTTTTTTGGGCTTTTTTGTCTTATTCCTTTTTTTTTATCCAATCCTCCCAACTGGGGTTTATTCGACAAAAGGTGCTTTTACTAGATAAAAGCTAAAAACGTGGTTCGGCCACTAGTTTTTGTGAAAGATTTGTTCCTTCTACAAGTCTGTATAACCCCTCCTA
>JAHBCN010003129.1:0-79565 GCA_019359885.1 Listronotus oregonensis
CCCTATTCCCCCTTTCCCTGCACGCCTGGAAAATTTTTTGTTCTACAGTTTTGGGCTTCCATACCCCTTTTAAAATTTTCCTTGATTACTTGTATATTGCTAATTTTTTTATAAACATATGCTTTTTTCCTCTTTTTGTAAATAAAGTGCTTGAACAACATGGCGGAAGTTGGGACAACCCACAAAAAATTTTCAACTATTAAAAAGGGAAGGGATTATACAGACTGGTCTATAATGTTGTAAAACCCTTTTTGATTAAATTATAAAAACCCAGCATATTATTTTTAATCTGATAGAGAAATTATTTTTTTCAAGTTATAGTTAAGTACTGTCCCAAGTTATTATTTTACCTTTGAGCTACTAGGCAGTGTTTTAATGCCTATCAACGGGGAAAGAGTTTTTTTTGAACAAAAAAAGCAAAACGGTACTGTTAAAAATCAGCAATAACAGGGAAGGGATAAACTACATTTTTTTGCAAGAAGTTTTCTTTGTTTATCTAAAAGAAAAAAAAAAAAACTGCATAAAAATTAGAATATTTTTAAATTTAAATAGTTATTAAGAGTCAGTCAGATTTCTGTCAAACGGAAATTTTTTCTTAGAATCCCAAAGGGGTTTTTATATGGATCACCCTTGATGTAATTTAGTTAATAGACAGTAAAGAATTAAGCCTTCAAATTATTTAACTCACTCTGTGTAGCCCTATAGTATAATTATAATAACATAACATAGTTGATGCATACCCAAAATGATTCTTTTCTCTTTTTCCCTAAGCCAAATTGTCCAAGCCAACCTCCAACTCTCATTACGTAACCTTAAAATATTTTCAGAAATTTTTGTCCCTTCATCCTGTATGGGTCCATTTTCAGTGACAAAATGGATTTACGTAATACCCCCTTGTAAAAAAAATTTTTTAAAACCCAATTGCTCCGTCATAACCTTGTTGTTTAGGTTGCTAGATTGTATTTATTGCCTTAAGTTTCAATGAGTTTAAAGATTAATGGCGGGCTACCAATAGATGTTTTGGTATTGATGACATGGAAAAATGATGTTTAAAACAATTTAATTTTTATTTTTTTAAAAGGTATTTTTTACTCATAAAACGTCTTTTCTTAAGAATTAAATGAAATTAAAATATAGGGTTAATATAAGTACCCCCTTTACCCAATTAAAAAAACAAAATTTTTGTATTGTAAAATTTAAAAATTGTCGATATCTCCCCATCCCGAAACCCCATTCATTTCGGAATATTTCGAAAAGGGTTTTTTTGGGGGTCACCCAAATAAACCACGTAGCGCATTTTTTATGTTTTTTTTCCCCCACCCCCCCCCTTCCCATGTAACGTTTTTGTAAATTTTTAAGACCCCCTAAATATTTTTGTTGTAACTAAAAAAAATTATTAAACTAGCCCACTATTAAAATAAATATGGATATTTTTTAATTTAAACCCAAATTTTTTTTAAAATAAGTGTTATTTAATTTAAACAGTAAATTAAGTATACAGTATGCCCGGGATGGGGAAACAAAAAGGACAAATGGAAAAAAATTTGAAAATACAAAAAAAAATCATTCCTTAAAAAAAAATTCTGCTTGTCAAAAAATATAATTAAATGAGAAAATAGTTTTTTTATCATACATATCATATACATACATATCTTGAAAAAAATGTTGATTTTTTTTTTTCCTAAATTCAAATTGTCTCTAGTAATTTCCCAAATCAGAAAAAGGGAAAAAATTTTTGGAGCAAGTTTTTTTTATTATTTCACGTTAAAAGGCGAAAAAATGACTAATTTGCTTTTTTCGATTTTATGTTTTTCTTTTTTTATGAAAAAAATCTATTTTCTTATTGTGGTTTTTTTTTTTGACAAGCAGAATTTTTATCAGGAATGGTTTTTTTCGTATCTTTCTTTGGTCCATTTGCCCTCTTGTTAACCCCCCAATTTCCTCTTATATTTAATTTATTTTGGGCGTGCCGAATGTAGTTTCCTGCTCAGCGGTTATTTCTTTTATTAGCTTATTAGCTCATTTTATCATTTAATTTTTTGGGGGAGATTTTATGGTAATATGCTCTTTAAGTGGATACATGCTATAAATGGTATCCCCGGGTCTTGCTTTTTTTGTAGTCAGTAATTTTGATATGCTCTTAAATTTTTTGTTGATTATACTTTTTTAAAACTTTTTTCCGATTTTTGTTCATATTTTTTAAATTTAATTATTGCTCTTGCATCCCTTTTGTTTGGCAGCGGGCCCTTTTTACCAATTTTTTAAAGGGTTTAAAGGAAATTTCCTGCTTTTTTTGCTTTTCTAAACTCAAAAAAAACCAATAAATTTAGAATAATGAGCGGGTTTTCGTTTAGTCGCCAATTTCCTATTTTTTTTGGCATTTTTACTTTTTTACGCACGCAGAAATTTTTTTGGCAATCGAAATTTTAAACTTGGGAAAATTTTTTATTAATGTGACAAGTAACAGTTGAAATAAGAAAACACATGACTTTTTTGGTAAATTTATTGTTTCTCTCTGCAAAAGTGTATCAGTTAAGGATGCAAAAAAAGTCGGAACTGCATATCCCAAAAAATTCCCCCAAAGTTTTTTTTAAATTTTCGTACGCATTGACTTGTAGCAGGGCAGTGGGGGGGTTAAAATGATTTGTATGCGACCCCCCCAAGCAAAAAACCCCATTTTAAAAAGACTCCCCCTGTATTTTTTGGGGTTGTTTCAGTCTTCTACTCAAGAACCTTTTTCCAGAGCACATGCAAAAATAATCTTCATTTAAATCCTTTAAGAAACTGGGGTTTTTTTAAAAAATTTGACCACATCGAACGGGCGAACAAATCCCAGTGGGTAACACTAAAATATAAAAAAATTTTTTTAAGTAAAAGTAATTATATATTTTCAAACAAATGAAATATATTTTTTTTAAATTTTGGTTGTTCTGTTTGGGTAACCCAAAAAAAAAAAATTTTACACTTATCACATGAAGAATATATCCAGTGCTGTTAATGTGTTATACGGATTTTCAGCGAAATTCTCTCTCCCACGCTAAAGCTAGAGAATACGAGAATAGAATTCAAGGTTTTTTCCCAAAAATTTTTTATGATATTTCAGTTTTACCCAATTTCCTGATTTTTCAGGTTTTAAAGGAGTAAAAAAATACGTTGATTTTTTAAAAACTTACCAAGTAGTATAAGAACACCAAGGAAAAGATATGCAGGAATATAAAAATGGCAAGTACCCCCAAAAGGGAATCTAAAATAAAAGGGAAAAAGGGTGTAAAACAGTATTTACAAAACAAAAAAAAAATATAATAACATAAACCGTAGAATAATTGACAATGGGCTTAAAATTTTTTGGGTTAAAGAAAATTTTACTTAGGACATAAAAAAATTTTTCCTTTTTAAAAATGGGATAACCTTTTTTTCCTCTTTATTAAATAATGCCGAAAGTACATAAGTCTTTCCTAGCACCACATTCCCTAAAAGTTTTAAAGATTTAAAAGGTTTTGTAAACTCTGGCCCACAAACCTTTGCGATGCCCAAAAAAGCCTTCTGATTCCGTAAACAAATATCCGAAGGGCAAAAACCCAAAACTTTTGACAAGTTCGAGAATATAAATACATATTTCCCAAGCCCTAAAAAATATAACAGTATTACTTAAAAAATTTTATAATGCAAAACTTATGCTTTAAAATTTGGGGGTACATTGTCCAGAAGCAAATTACTCGTTTAAAAAAAAATAAATGTGGAAATTTTTTTTAAAAAAAGATTAATAAATGTTTTTTTACAAAAGGTTTTAAATTAAAAAAATTTAAAACCCCCCAAAATTTTTGGTTTTTTTAAAAAAAGTTTCCCTTTTAAATTTTTTTGTTTTTTTTTTTTTTGGAAAAACCCTTTAAAAAATTTTTTCCCCCCAAAAAATTTTTGTTTAAAAATTAAAATTTTTTAAGAACAAACGTTTATACAAATTGGGTTTTAAAAAAAAAGGGGTTTTTTAAAAAAAAAAGGAAAAAATTTTTTTAAAAAACCCCCCCTTTAAACCTTTTTTTAAACCCAAAAAAAATTTTTTAAAAATTTTAATTTTTCCCTTTTGGGAAAAAAAAAGGAAAAAAATTTTAAAAAAAAATTTTTTTTTCCTTTTTTTTGCCCCCCTTTTTTTTTTTAAAATATTTTTTTTTTAAAATTTTTTTTTTTTTTTAAAAATTTTTTTTTTTTAAATTTTTTAAAAATTTTTTTTTTTAAAATTTTTTTAATTTTTTTTTTTAAAAATTTTTTTTTTAAAAAAAAAAAATTTTATTAAAATTTTTTTTTAAAAATATTAAAATTTTTTTTTTTTTTAAAAAAAAAAACCCCCGGGGGTTTTTTTTTTTAAATTTTTTTTTCCCCCCCGGGGGGGAAAAAAAAAATTTTTTTTTTTTTTGGGGGGGGGGCCCCCCCCCTTTTTTTTTTAAAAACCCGGTTTAATTAAAAAAAATTTTTTTTTTTTTTGGTTTTGGGAAACCCAAAACCCCCCAAATCCCGGGGAAATTTTTTAAAAATTTTCCCCTTTTAAAAAAAAAAAACCCCCGGGAAATAAAATTTTTTTTTTTGGTTTTCCCCCAAAAAATTTTTTAAAAAAAAAGGGGGTTTTTTTCCTTTTTTAAAAAAAAAAATTTTTTTTGGGGGGGGGGCCCCCAAAAAAAAAAAATTTTTTTTTTTTTTTTAAAGGGGTTTTTTTCCCTTTTTTTTTTAAAAAAAATTTTTTTTTTTTTTTTTTAATTTTAAAAAACCCTTGGAAAAAAAATTTTTTTGGGGGGAAAAAAAAAAAAAAATTTTTTTTTTAAATTTTAAAAAACAATTTTAAAAAATTTTAAAAAAATTTTTTTTTTTTTTTTTTTTTTGGGTTTTTTTTTTTTTAAAAAAATTTTTTTTTTGGTTTTTAAAAAAAAAAAAAATTTTTTTTTTTTAAAACAGGGGTTTTTTTAAAAAAAACCCCAAAAAAAATTTTTTTTTTTTTTAAAAATAAAAAAAAAAAAAAAAATTTTAAAAAACCCCTTTTTTTTTTTTTAAAAAAAAAATTTTTTCCCTTTAAAAAATTTAAAATTTTTGTTTTTTAACCAAAAAAAAAAAAAATTTTTTTTGGGAAAAAAATTTTTTTTTTTAAAAAAAAATTTAAATTTGGGAAAACCTTTAAAAAATATTTTTTAAATTTTTTTTTTTTTTTTAAAAAAAAAAAATTTTTAAAAAAATTTTTAAAAAAAAAAAGGGGAAAAAAAAAAAAAAGGGAAAAAAGGGGAAAAAACCCAAAAAAATTTAAAAAAGGTTTTTCATTTTAAAAAAATTTTTTTTTTTTTAAAAAAATTTTTTTTAATTTTTTTTAATTTTAAAAAATTTTTTTTTAAAAAAAAAGGGGGGTTTTTTTTTTTAAAAAAAAAAAAATTTTTTTAAATTTTTTTAAAAAAAGGGGTTTTGGGAAAAAAAATTTTTTTTAATTTTAAAACCCAAAATTTTTTTTTTAAAAATTTTTTTAAAATTTTTTTTTTAAAAAAAAAAAATAAATTTTTTCCCAAAACCCTTTTTAAAAAAAAAAAATTTTTTAAAATTTAAAAAAACCCAAAAAAAAAAAAAAAGGTTTTAAACCAAAAAATTTTTTGGGGGTTTTTTTTTTTTTTTTTTTTGGGGGGGATTTTAAAAATTTAAATTTTCTTTTTTTAAAAAAATTTTTAAAAAAAACCCCAAAAAGGAAAACCCTAAAAAAAAAAAAAAAAAATTTTTTTCCAAAAAAAATTTTAAATTTTAAAAAAAAATTGTTTTTTTTTTTTTGGTTTTTTTAAAAAAAAAAATTTTTTAAAAACGGTTTTTTTTAAAAAAAAAATTTTTTTCCCTTTTTTTAAAAAAATTTTTAAAAAAATTTTTAAAAAAAAAAGGGTTTTAAAAAATTTTTTTTTTCCCCCCCCAAAAAATTTTTTTTTTCCCCAAATTTAAAAAAAAAATTTAAAAAAAAAAATTTTTTTTGGGGGGGGTTTTTAAAAAAAAAAATTTAAAAAAAAAAAGTTTTTTTTTTCCCCCCAAAAAAAAAAAATTTTTTTTTAAAAAAAAGGGGTTTTTTGGGGAAAAAAAAAAATTTTAAAAAAGGGGGGAAAATTTTAAAAAAAATTTTTTTCCCTTTTTTTTAAAAAATTTTTTAACCCCGGGTTTCCCTCCTTTTTTTCCAAATTTAAAAAATTTTTTTTTAAAAAAAACCAAAAAAAAACCCCCTTTTTTTTAAAAATTTTTTTAAAAAAATTTTTTTTTTTTTTTTAAAAAAAAAACCCCTTTTTAAAAAATTTTTTCCCCCCTTTTTTTTTAAAAAAAAATTTTTTTGGTTTTAAAAAAAATTTTGGTTAAAAAAGGGGTTTTTTCCCCCAAAAAAAAATTTTTTTTTTTTTCCCCCCTTTTTTTTAAAAAAAAAAGGGTGGGGGGGGTTAAATTTTTTTTTAAAAAAATTTTTTAAAAAAAAGGGAAAATTTTTTTTTATCGCCACCATCTGAAACTAAATATCCTGATTTTCAAAGGGCGACATTATTTAATATAAATAAAATTCTGTCTTGTAACAACTTTAAAGAATAATTCAAAGCTGAAAAGTTGCCGCTCAAACATTAATTTAACACATAAGTTAAAAAGAATCCTTTTGAACAAAAAGAATCCCTTTACACAAAAATAATAACACGAGTTCTCAAAAATTTACCAAACATTGTTTTACTACAATAGTTGTTTTTTAAAGTTTTTTACTTAACTAAAAAGAAAATTAAACATTGCTTGATAAAAATTATTTTTTCACCGTCTCAACTAATTTCTTTAATGAACGTTTCTTCAGCTGTATTATTCCACCAAAAAATTACTTGCTTAAAAAAACGCACTAATGCTCCTTTTAGGTCATCATCTGAGAAAAATTTGCGGCCATTCAGGTGTTCCTTCAAATGTTCGAACAAAAAAAAGTCGCATGGTACTAAATCAGGGCTCTAGGGTGGATGTGATAATTCCGCAAAGCAAGAAATTGCAATAATAAATAAAAAATGGCAAGCCTTGTCTAGCTTTTGTTCCCCATGCATTTGCCACGCGTTCAATGGTGCTTTTATAAATCTTACCAATACTTCAGGTCGCTTGTCCCGTGCATCCAATAAGGAAAACACTTCCACGGTTTTAAAAAATTATCGCCATTAACTTTTATAACAAAGACTGGGTTTTTGCCTTTTTTGGGGGTTAAGCACCCTTTTAAACCCACTGCGTTGACTCTCTTTTTGTGGGAGGGTCCTAATAGTACATACTGTTTCATTGCCTGTAACCGTTAACCAAAGCGTCCAAATGCTTCTGACAAATTGCTTTCCTTGCCAGTTACCGCTTTGGTATAAAGAGTCAAGGAATTCATCGTGCACACACTTTTTTTTTTACAAATCTTCATATACAATCTTAAATATTGTACTTCTAAACCTTTCCGTTTCCTCTTCAAGCACCAAAATTTTTATTCGTCGATCAGATAGCAATAAATCTTCAACAGGTCCGATGGTTCTCTCAGTAGAGTACGTTCCACAATAATTCGTTGGTTTTTCGTTTTACCTGCTACTGTTAGTCGTAAAACTCAATATACTTTGGGTACCCGCATGTAGGTCCGGACTTAAAATTTTCTTTATTTATTATTGTACCACTTTTTGGTATATTATGTGGTTATAAAATTGCACGTGTTGAAAATAAAAAATCCTTTTTCAGTTCATCAGTCGTTTGGAGTTTGTCAAAAAGGGGGTTTTTGGTGTGTTATTGGGTAAAAAGGAAAAAATTTAAAAGGGTAAAAAAAGCCCCAAAAAACTGTAACAAAATTTTGGGGGCAGGGGAACAATGGTTGGCCCCCGGGGTTTGGAATTTTTTTTTTAGGTCAGAATTTTCCCAATTTTTGTTAAAACCCCTTTTAAAGGTTTGGGGTCTCAAATTTTCCAAAAATTAAGGGATTTTTCCCCTTTTTTTTAAAAATTTTTTGGGGCCCCAAAATTTTTTTGGTTTTTTTAAAAGATACTCCAAGAATTTTTAAAATTAAAATTTGGCCCAAAAAAATTTGGAAAAATTTTTTTAAAACTTAATAAATTAAAATTTTTTGGCCCAAAACAACCTTTTTTTGATTTTTTTTTGGGGGTTTTGTATTTTTAAAAAATCCTTTTTTTTAAATTTAAAAGAAAACACGATTTTTAAAAAAAAATTTAAACATTTTTGATATTTTATTGGGGAAAATTTTAAACCAAAATTTTTTTTTAAAAGAAGGGCCCCAAATTTTTAAAGAGTTTAATTAATTTTCCTTTTAAAAATTTTTTAATTAAAAAAATTTTTAAAAAGAAAAAAAAATTATACCCCTTTTATAATAAAAATTATAAAAAATAAAATTTAAAAATAAATTTTATAATTTACCCAATATATTTAACAGTAACCGTTTTTAAAAATGGGGGTCTTTTAAAAAGCGGGGCTTAAAAAGTTTTTTTAAATTTAAATTTAAGAAACCAAAAAAAATTTAAAAAATTCCCCCCTTTTAAAAAATACAAAAAAACAAAAAAAAATTTTTTAAAAAAAATTTTTTTCCCCTTTTTTTTTAAATTTATTAAAATTTTCCGGTTTTTGCCCTTTAATTTAAATTTTAAAATTTTTTAAAAAAAAAAATTTGGGGTTTTAAAATTTTTAAATGAAATAAAAATTTCCCAAATGTAAACCCCTTTAAAAATTTTTTTTAAAAATTTTTCCCCCAAAAACCCGAAAATTTTGGAAAATTTTTAAAAATTTGGTTTTAAAATTTCCACTTTTTTTCCCCGGGTTTTCCCCTTAAAAATTTTTTTTCCCCCTTTTTTAAAAAGATAATTATTAAAAATTTAAAATTGGAAAAACGTTAAAAACCTAAAAAAATTTTTAAAAAAAAGAAATTTTTTACCAAAGAAAAATTCCGGGTTTGTTGGCCCCCCTTTAAAATTTAAACAAAACCATTTTAAATTGTCCTTTTTTACGGGTTTATAAAATAACAAACCCAAAAAAAAACAAAAAATTTTTTTTACAATTTATTAAAAAAAAAAATTTTTTAAAATAAAAAAATTTTTTAATTTTAAAAAAAAAAAAACTTCTTCAACCCCAAATTTTTAAACAAAAAGGAAAAAATCGAAAAAATAATTTAAAAATTTTTTAATTTTTTTGGGTAACCTACAAACTATTTATTTCAAGTTTTTAAAGTAGGGCCCTTTTAATTTAACTTTTTTTTTTGTAAAAATTTTTTATTTTTTGAATAAAAAATATTATAATTATAAAAAAAAGTTTATACCTTTATATATATATATATATATATATATATATATATATATATATATATATATATATATATATATATATAATAATATATATTATAATATAAATTCCGCCGTTTTTTAAAATGGCTGGCCATCTTATAAAACGCGGCCACATTGTAAAATAATCGTTTAGTTTGAATTATTTTATTCACATTCTAATGCATTCACATGCAGATATTGCATTTCACGGCACCTTTTAGACAACGTAGTGACACCACAGACGTTATACAAATAACTGCTACTTTTAGTAAAAACTAACTTTTTTTCTTTTTATTGCCCAATTCATGAATAATAGCAGGGTTATAACTGACTAATTTAAAATTTAATTTTTAAAAAAGGAAAATTCTGCGTTCCATTTCGACTGTAGAAATATAGTTGACTAAACTTTAATTTGTTCCCTTTACGAATGATTTATTTTATTTCTTTTCAGATATGTTTATTTACTGACTTTTTATTTTTGTGTATTAACAATTTGAGGATAAACAGGTGAGTGCGGACCAACGCCAGGTGTAATATCTTTAGAATTTTTTTATCCTGTACCTTATAAATTGGGTAAATAGATAATTATGATAAAGAAAATTTACAATTAAGAAGAAAAACGTAACGACAACTAACCAAAAATTATCCAGAACTAGGTAATAGTTTGGAAGTTGTTGTTTACGGTCCCCAATAATTGCAAACTATTACCTAGTTCTGGTTAGTTGTCGTTAGGTTTTCCTCCTTAAATTGTAAATTTTCTTTATCATAATCATCTATTTGAGAATGTGCCTCTTATTTGATCGGCCAGTTTACAAAATTGCTAAAAGCACTAGCCGTATTATAAAACAATTCAATATAATGCATCATTCACAGACGGTCTTGATGAAAATACGAAAAAGTTCTAGAAATATATGTCCTAAATTTTTTAAGTTTTGAACTATGGACCATAATTGTGAATAATAATAATAAATTATTTTATTTTATAAATGTGAATAAACATAGATGCATGAAATTTAATGCATTTACTCTGGTCGCTTAAACTGAGTGTCGTATACTAACAAAGACCCAGAAGAACTCTTAGCCTAAAATACCAAATAAAAGTTACCGCTTAAAAATTCATCACATATGTAATGTCTAAGGACATGCATTAGCTTAGGATTCAGCAGCATTATCCACGGCCTTTATCACTTTGAAACACCGAACGTGACATGTCGCTTACAGAAATTTCTGCAAGGGTGAACAGGAGCATAGCACCGTTAGCAACTAACAAAAATATGATAAAAAAATTTATTTTAGGACAATATTAAAAATATATATAAACAAAACAGTATTTCTTTTAACTACAACAAGAATAAGACAAACATTTAAACTACTCTGGGATCTAGTTCATCGTTTTAAATATTTTTAAAACTTTCTTCTAATCATTCTTTCTTTAGAATCAGAAACCGACTCAGAAGATTGTTTTGATGTTTGTACATGCTTTGGCCATACTTATAATCATTTAATAAATATTAAATTAATTAAAGTCCCAATGTCTCAATGCAACCACAGTAAATTTGACAATTCGCTCGCACTCGGGAGTTTGGGGGATTCCCCATAATCGAAGAGAAGTATGAACTATGCGGCATTGCGATATTAAGCTATATGGGATGGGGTTACTATAATTATCCTGAAACAAACTCTAAACTAAGACATTATGTGGTATCAAGTATCGACACCATTTATTTCTTTTTCAAAATTTACCCAAATTTTGGAATTAAAGACGTTTTTAGTTCCAACTACCTAGTCATGAAACTTATACTTTTTCTGGGTAAAAACTTTAGGATTAGGAAACTCACTTTTCATACTTTGACCCTTTAACATTCAATTTTTTCAAAAGATAACGCTTGGCCCCATGTAGCAAGAGTAACATACAATTCTTAGCACATTCCCAAATCATTTTTTTATATAGCCTGCTGACCTTAGTTCCATAAAACGTATGTGGAACATGTTGAAATGGAAATAACTAATAACCAACCCTAGTGAGACTTCGCCTAACTAGCCAGTTAGTTAATAATGCCAAGAGTCACATTGCTAAACCCTCCATCTTAATGACTTTTAATTTTAATTAAATACATATCCCAATTATTCAAGCACGTGTATTAAAAATTGTTGACAAAATTGAAGAAAATGGGTCAAATACCCAAAGACTCACGCACTTCACGGCTTCTGCTCAGAGGAATTGGCCAGTATTATTCCTTCTCTGGCAGCTCCCAACAGAGCAACACGTAGTGCAACTTTTTATGCATCCTTTTACAGTTCAGTTAGAGGCCCCGAACTTCCGCTTTCTTACGTTCCTTTATTCCTAGAGTGTCAAGACTATGAAACTGCTGCCTGGAATTTTCCTTCTCCTCACAAAGCCTTCGCAAAATTTAAGAATAACGCCTTGGAACAAACCTCCTCTCACACACTTAATAATCACCCAAAACGGTACGTTAGTACATTAGGCATCAACATTGAGGACATGTCAAGATACAAAAAAACTTTCCGGCTGCCATTTTTTAATTTCTTTATCGATATAAACGAAACTTGATATAGTTATTACTCCAATAAAACGTCGTTTGTATGCATATTTGACAAGCTTTCCCGACTTCCTGTCTCACCGGAAATGACTGAAAATTTTGATTTTTAAATGGGACACCCTGTATATTTTATGTTTTTGGATTCAACAGATCATTTTACGTTCAAATGCATCATTCCGTTGTTAATACCGCCTTAAAACTGTATTAAAATCTTACGAGATATGTTAATAAACACAGACAACTTGTTTATCTGTCAAAAGTCAAGTTTAAAGACAAAAGAAATTGTTTTTAAGGCAATTTTTTGTTAATATCGATAAAGAAATTAAAAAATTGCAGCCGAAAAGTAAAATCGTGGGCACCCGGCCTGTCTTAAGTCCTAAAGTTATTAACCACAGAGACTAAATAAATTGCATATCTAGGTAAACAAGACATAAGTTAATTTTAATTTGTTGACACATAAATAACATAACTACGCATTGACACGAACTTTTATTGTCAACAATGTTAAATCGTTTTTAATTATTTTAATCATAACATAGCGACCGTTCCAAAGAGATAAGCAAAATGGAATTAATAGTAAACCGAATAAGATAATTTTTAATCGTAAATACGTTTTTGCGTGAAAACGTAAAACTTAGTAAGTTTATTTTTGGCGAATTTGAGATCTTTATATAATCTGAATCCGCTAGGTTGTGCCTTTATGCTGATACTCCAATTACCTAATTATCTCAACAGACAAAAGATATGGATAAATTTTGGGAAACATACAAGTAGGTTTCACCAGCGATCCAAAATCGGTTTCCTTTGCGCAATGACGTAGCAATGTGACTTCGTGCCAAAATTTAAATAGAAAGCTGCAATCTTTGTGAATTTTTTGCCATTTTTAAATATTAGGCTTATTTTAAAGATATGGGCTTTTAATATAATAAATTATCTTAAACTTCAACTAGTTTAGAGTCACAAAACTACTGAAAAGCAAAGTAAAACGCTAAACAAATTAATAAAAATACCACTATAAACATACGGCTTCAACTCAATTTAAAACAAATTTTGGCGAGAACCGGTAACGTAGGAGAAGGTGTTATGACGGCATATTACGTCATTTCAATTGTTATGTCAAGTATTAAATTAAAATAATGGAGGATTCGCGGCTTTTCCATTGTTTTGGTGCTTGTGATGTCTTTTTTCTATGGTTTAACGACTATTTGGATTGCAAATTTATCGATTTAATTAGTTAATTTCCTAATGAATGAATAGGTACAATTATTACTTGTTAAAGTTGACTTGAAAACAGCTAATATCTTATTAAATGAAAAGTTTGGTTTTTATCTTATCTTTTTGACTTATTACTTGACTCTCTAAAGACCCTACATTTGGATTTAAACTCAAAAAGCGTATTAAACGATTAATAGGTAAATTGACACACGCGTGACATACGTAAACCGTTTCGTTTTTGTGAGGATATGCGGGTTAAGCACGGTTAGAATCAACGAATTCTTGAATAGAAATAAAGTAAACAAATCTTGTTTGGCATTAATATATTCAGAGGAGCAAGGAGGGATAGTTCTTGTAAACACACTGCACCGGCAACATTGATGAAACACACTGAATAACAACACTCCGGAAATAATAACTTCTTAAATGTTTATGGTATTGCACCATAATTTACATTTTTATAAACCGATGATTCTTTATTGTTAAAAAATATTTTTAAAGCCGGAAAACTATTTTTGTTTATTATCTGAATTGACAGACAGATATGACATTTACTTTAGATGCTTAATTCGATTGCTGTTGATCAAGCGTTTACAGAACGTGTTATTGAATAATACAACCTGCTAGAAAGAGATAAAATGACATCGAAGTGCCGTATAACACCTGATTGACTATAGTTTTTTATTAAACGAATGCAGCAGCTGTCCAAATCAACCTTGTTACCGGTGCTTGGAACTGTTATGTTAATAAGTGTTTATATTCAAATTGATGTTGCCTATATTAACACAAAAACAACATTTTTAAATAATTTTATTACATTTTCAAGGTAACTTCCTGATTTTGGTTTTGAGATTTGGCAATTTGTTTACGTTTTCCAAAACAAAACAAACAGATCACTATATCAAACACCTTGCCTACAAACTGGCGTTGCGTTAATTCTAGTCCTTGAGTTCGGTAAAAACGGTATGTCGCGAAAAAATCCTTCTAGTCACATTACTACGTAATAACCCGGCTATCACGTGACAAACGTCATGCGCAAGATCCTACCTTGTATTCATTGTGCCATGACTAAACGGTGTTATTTTGTGGCTTTCCTTGTATTAAAAAAATCTGAAATAGCCACTAGAATACTTAAGAAAAATTATTAAAATTTAAACAAGAGGTACGACCTAAAATTAACATTTTGTCATTTTTTTAAGGCGTTTTTATAAAAAGAATTTTGTATTCATTTCTAGTAACATCAGAAATAATTTGACTAGGTATATGTATATACCAGTATGTATTAAAAGTAGTAATAAAAGCTAGATTAATGAATATTGAAGTTTTGTGTTTGAGCCATTGACATACATAAAAGTAACAACAAAATTAATTTAATTCACATGAAACATTCACGATTTAAATTAGAAGACAAGGTAAGTATTTATGGTAAAGTTCTTATTTTTTCTAAAAGGCAAATTATTAAATCGCATTAAAAAAAACGCTTACACAAACGAAAATTTTTTAATCGTATTACTTTTGTTCCAATTCAAATTGTTTTCTTGGGGGTTTTACAGGAAGAATACACAAGATTGGCTATTTCCTTTTTTTTTAAAGCCACAAATATGACCCTGGACATGCACAATACCAAGACCAGCTACCTTAAAATTATTAAACAGATTTATGTTTATTTACTAATGTATTTGGGATATGACATTTTGCAAGTAAATTACCATCTTAGAACAAATTTGGCGAATAGGTGATTACGTACCTTATTTGATTTACTTGAGACTAGGGTTAAAGAGCAAATAGACATTAATGACCTTAAAAATTGTTCTGCGTTGATCCTCAGGCAGTTTTTTTAATCAAAAATGTAAAACAAGTTTACTATTTTTATTGCGCAAATTTTAGTTAGATTTATTAATCGTGAAAACACCAAATACATAATGATTGTATAAATTTTTGATACAATTGTGTCAATCATTTTCATGTGTAAAACATGTCTCGTGTATTTTTTAAAGAAAAAAAAATATATACCATCTTTTTTTTCATAAATTCCGGTACCTAAAATTCTTTTTTAATTGTAATTAGCAAATTATGACAATTACACACTTTCATTATCTAAAGTACCACTTTTATTATTTAAGCTAAAAGTATCAACATTTGAACTTTATCCATTATTATTTTGTGTATCTCAAGGTATTTATTCTTATCTAAGTATAGTCTCACATGAAACCAAAGAAATATATTGCATAAAGATGAATATTGATTAATTGATTAGTTATAAGGGTGTTCGTTAATGACGTCATTTCTTATTTTTCAAAAAAAAATTATTCTTGATAAACATCTTTGCATGTCTTTAAACCCACAAAACACTAAGCGTATAGGGATTGGGTTTAAATTAACAAATACAGGGTGTTCCAGAAGTAATGGGATATAGAGTAACAGCAAATTCCTTATTAGCGGAGCGATTCCGTAAGTCTATCGTGTCGTTTTTTTTTGGCGTAGAACCAGATCAAACCTGTTAGGTTTATTTGAGTATGTCACCGGGCACATGAAATCGTATTTTACGATTTTTTTTTGTGGTCTCGAACTTTTTAAATTAATAAAAAGTGATTTTTTTTAACTTACAAAAAAAATGGATTTTTTTTTTGTTTCCACCGCCATAACTTTAAAACTATCAAAGATACCAAAATTTTTTTTGTGTGAAATTAAATCCCACACTGTAGCGCTTTTAACCTTATAAACAGTTTGGGCACAATTCGCACTTTCATTCCTCCAAAAATCATATAAACTAAAAATAAATATTTTTGGTATTGAAATTTTCACCAATCGATAAACTTTTTTATTTTTGAAAATATTTTCATACATACAGCGAAGAAAATATAGCCAAACAATAACAAAAGTTTTTGAAAAAAAATTTTTTTCCTAGGGCGTATCGTTTGGCAACAGCGATTTTTTTTCAGACGTAAAAAGTATTATCGGGACCAATAGCCCGCATGCGGATAGCGTGCGTAGTTAAGTAATACATTAGTAGTGGTGGTTGTCGAAATTTAGAGTGTGCTGTATGTATTTAAAATTTTAAAACAATGAAGCGAATTATTTGTAAGAAAATTGTGTATGATGGATACAAATCTGTTTTACAAAGACCTAGAACAGCTATTCTCAACCGCAGGTCCGGCGGACCACCATGGCACAAGTGGTCCTCGGAGAAATTTTACTGGTCCGCAGACAATTTTCGATCCGCGAAAAAAAAATTACTTATTAAAAAAAAACAATAATAACTAAATTTTGGTCCGCGGGCCAAAAAAGGTTGAGAAACGCTGACCTAGAATACAAGGGTTGTTATCATTACTATTAAGTGCTGAAAAAAGGCAGGACAATTTAGCAAAAAAAAATTCTGTCAAAAAAATGATATTTTAAATGACGAAATTAAAATAAAATATCATAAAGACTGTCGTAAAACTTACACAGATTCTCAAAACTATTATCATAATTTGCAATCAGACAGTGGCGCCGCCGGTCCTTCAAAAACTTAATGCGATAGTTTTAATATTAGACAAATGTGTTTTTCTGCAGCAATAGTAAAAATAAAAAAGAAAAGTTATATAAAAAATCTGTTTAAACAAGTAATTTAAATATTATTAGGTACCTTCATAGTATAGTTGGTACCTTTATATTAGTTTATATTTTGTACTGAAACAAAATACAATTTCAATTTTATCCTTATAAATCCTGTTTAGGTATTTATTTTTACATAGTACTTAATCTTTTTAGGTAGTAGAAAAGCTACCCATCAAAAACGTAATAAAGCTGCCAGGAATAGAAACGACATTAATATGATATCTAAATTACGTGGCTATAAAGATTTATTTGCGTTTGATGAGAAATACCATAAATTATGTTACAGCCACTACATCTCTGAAAGAAACATAAAATCGCACAAAAATAGGAAAACGGTTTCCGAACCTACCCGAAAATAGTTCGACAATATCTACCTTTTCTGCGAGTATTGGTAGTGATGTTCAGATAGATCTTTTACTTCCTGAAGAAATGTCCAAAATTTAAACTTTATTAAGAGCTGCTGCCATAATACGTAGTGCAATGGCTTTATGTCAACCCAAAATTGAATTTCCAACATGTACTTGTGTGAAAGAAAAACTAAAATGTTGTAAGGAGTGTAAATTTCGTTCCTGCAATATCCTTATTAAAGATTTTAAGGCAGAAATGGATTCAATTTACGTAAAATGCTACTAATGAAGCGCCTAAATAACTACTTACATATTCCATTTTGGGTCTGTAAAAAAAGTCACCCACGGAATTGGACGATTTTTAAATTTGCAATGTAAAATATTCTTTAAGTATTATTATTTAAGGCAAAAAATGCGGATGATGTAGTTTTCACCAAGAAAAGCGCAATAAAAATTCTAAAAATTGGTCATTATTTGACATTTTATTTTAACTACTTACGAAAGGTGGGTTCAAACAGAAATTTAATTTAATTTTAATTTAACCTAATTTATGGTTTAATTTTATTTTTACCACCCTCCTTCATACAAAAATTTATGAAACTTAAAAATATTAAATTTAACCAATAAAATGTGTCTATTTGCGTCTGCGCAAAACAAACATGTCATTTTGATTTTATTTAAATCAAAATTCACAACCTAACTAACAAAAAACAGGTAAACAACCAGCTGATTATTATTTGTGCTGCTAGTTGAAATATTGAAAAAACTTCAAAAATTAAAAAAATTCGTTATTAATTGCCAGCTGATTTCTCAAGCATGCGCATTACCGATCATTTAATTTAATTTAATTCTAAAAGATAAAAGTTGGCCAACTTTTAAATTAAATTTTAAATTCGGTCATCTGTATGAAGGTTCAATATGAATGCGTTGATTTAACTTTTTAAATTAAGTAAAATTAAATGCTAAATTAAATTAAATTTCTGTTTGAACCCACCTTTATTACATGTAATAAATTCATGCATCGCTTCAAGACGTTTACAGTGTTGCTAAACGGAAATATTATTAGTTTATAATAAAAAACTTTGCCGTTACCATAAGGATAATTTTCATGAAATCAAAAATATTTGAATTTCAAGCCAGTTACAAATATAATTAGGGAAAATAAAAAGCCGCTTTAACTAACCAGCACTAATCATGACCGACCAGAACGGCGCATTTATTATAAAAAAAAAATACAATTTAACGAGGAAAACCTAACCGGAACTAACCAGAACTAGATCATAGTTTGAAAGTTGTTGTTTGTTAGTTCTGGTTAGTTTTTTATATAAAAAATAACCTTCAATAATAACAAATTATTACAAAAGTCTGGCAACATTGCTTATTCAAGCAGCATTCAGACATGTCAAAGAATAGCTTCGTATCATCTCTTTATATGGAAAAAAAGAATTATATATTCCTGTTTAAAAAATACCTTTAACGAAGCCTTAGCATCCGCAATTTTTTGTTGCTAAAAATGTTTAAAAAATAATGAAGTTTTGAATGTATAATCAAAAAAATAACGAATCCCGTGGTTGGTTTTCTTTACCAGCAACCAATAAAAAAAAGTTGAATAAACCTACTAATTAGGTGGGTAATTAATAACAATGATTGATATTTTTGTAAGGGTTTGAAAATCTACCCACCTGTTTTGGATATTTAAAATTTTTTCTTTTCTAAACAACTTAAGCAGCCCAATGTGTATTGAGTATACAACTTTAACTACCTACTACACTTCCACCGGACCGTAAGATCTTTGTAGTCGGCCGGCTCGCTAAGCCAAGCGCGCAAAAATATGACTTTGGCCGTTAAAAAAATATCACTGACTCAATACTATAAAAGGAATCTAAAAAATTTTTGTTTTAAAAACTTTTTTTAAACATTAGCAACAATTTGTACGCAGCATGTATGTATAAATTTTCAATAATAAACTTTTTTTCTCGATTGCCTAAAATTACGCTACTAAAAATAACAAATTTGAGTTTCGTACTATTTTAAAAATTTAACAAAAAAATATCAGCTTCAAGTGGGACGTTGTTTGAAGCGCTATTGTGTCTACTTTAATCTAAAAAAAAATAACTTGATAGCATGAATATTATTAAAGATAGAGCAGTGGAGAAGTTAAAATACGTGTTTTATGGAAAACCGATTTTTTTTGGTTTTTTTCGAAATAAAAAAGCTCTCGACCACTAAAAAATGCCGTAAAAAGTGATTTCGTGTACACGATTACCTTATTAAAGAATCCCACTAAGTCTGGTTTGGTTCTACGCCGGTTTTTTTTCTCGATAACTAAGCGACTTTTCTTCCAAATTTTACTCCACAAAATAATGCAATTAAGGTAAACTTACCTTATCCCAAAGTTGATAATAACTAAGATACAAGGTGTAAAACTTTTAATTTTGTTTTCGTCTTTTCGTAATAATTTTTTAACTAAATGACATAGCGGTACGAAATTTGGGATTTGGGGGTTCTTTAAAGCGAGAAATTCAAATTCGTCCATACTGTTGATGTTGCTGGTAGAGGGCGCCAGCTGCGGCCTACCCCACTTGTTTTAGATGACATAACTTTTTTTTAGCTTAGTATATTGACCTGATTATAAAAAAAGAAATTACTATAATACCCTCTGCGCTAGAAATGTATACCTCATTTAAGTCTCTAGGAGCAACTGTTTTCAAAATAAATGCATATTTAAGGACCTCGCAAATTTCCTATGGAAAATTGTTTTTGGCCAATTGTTTTCAAACTTGGCAAAGTAATAGTTCTCAACACTCTGATCAAAAGTCTCCACGGGCACAAAACCGAAAAACCCTTTAACCCCCCCAAAATCAGCCTTAAAGGTCATTAGAGATTTGGAGAATTTTAAGGATGATTTTGGGGGGGTTAGAGGGGTTTTTGGGTTTTGTGCCCGTGGAGACTTTTGATCAGCGTGTTGAAAACTTTTACTTTGCAAAGTTTAAAAACAACTGGCCGAAACCCATTTTCCATAGGAAAATTGCTGGGTCCTTCAAAGTGCGTTTATCTCCAAAACAGTTGCTCCTAGAGACCTACATGAGGTATACGTTTTCGACGCAGAGGGAACTATAGTAACTTCTTTTTTAATAAATAGGTCAATATACTAAGCTTAAAAAAAGTTATGTCATCTAAAACAAGTGGGGTGGGCCGTAGCTGGCGCCCTCTACTAGCAACATCAAAATTATGGACAAATTTGAATTTCTTGACTCCAAAAACCTCCAAATCCCCAATTTTGTACCGCTATGTCTTTTAGTGAAGAAATTATTACGAAAAAACGAAAACAAAATCAAAAGTTTGACATCCTGTATCTTAGTTATTATCAACTTTAGGATAAGGCAAGTTTACGTTAATTGCATTACTGTTGCTCTGTGTCCCATTACTTTGGGACACCCTGTATAACATAAGAGAGAGAAACTTTAATTTATAAACTAAAAAAAAAAATGGAAATCTTTTTTAGAATAAAAAGTTATGTCATAATTTCAAAGCAGAACCCCTATTCTAAAATTGAAAATAAATCTTAATTTTCTAACTTACCCCGGACAGCGATGAGATCGGACGAATTTTCCTGTTTTAATAAATCTTCATTGACATTTGTTTTGGTAAAAACATCAAAATTTTGATATCTATAAAGTATTTAAATTGATTCATATTACTTAAAGAAACAAACGCAAAATTATGCTTCTTTTTGGATCAATTGGGCAAAAATTCGAAAGTGGTTTTATATAAATGTTCCACAAAGTTTTTGTTTTATCGAAAATGTCTTCACTCTTTGAAATTAAAATGTATTTTTATGATTTTTATAACAATATTTGAAAATACACTAAAACTTGTTTATTAAAATTATGGCGGTTAGAAAAGACCCGATAAAAGTTCAAATCCTATTTTAGAATCCACCTGTAAACAAATATTAACATGTCATTATTTTCCGTGGTGTAACTGTTTTAATGTTTTTGTTTTGTGTTCCGATTGAGCCTAAAATGGGTTTTTAAACTTCTAAATGAAAATCAAACACATTTTTGGTTAGACAAAAACGATGTGGAACATTTATTTAAAAGCACTTTCGAATTTTGCCTAATTAATCCAAAAAAGCATAATTTTACACTTGTTTCTTTAATTAATTTAGATAAATTTAAATGCTTTATCAATATCCAAAGTTTAACGTTTTTCCCAAAACAAACGTCAATAAAGATTTTTTAAAACAATTTCCTTTGATCTAATCGTTATACGGGGGAAATTAAAAAAGTAAATTTAATTTTCAATTTTTAAATGGGAGGTTTTTAAATTACGACCTTACTTTTTATTTTGAAGAAGTTTTTCAAATAAAATTTCTTTCTAAGTTTAAAAATTAACAAAGTTTACTCTTATGCTATATTTGTTAATTTGAACCTAGAGTGGCTGCGGTCAAAGATGAAGCCACGTAGAGATCGAACGCTGTTAGAACAACACCGATACGTCAGTTTGCCATATCAGACCGTGACGTATCGGTGTTGTTTTTACAGCGTTCGATCTCTACGTATACGTTTCTTATGGCGCGGTGTCTTCAACTCTCAGCGCGGGTACTCCTCATACGCTAAACTTTATTCAAACTTTGATCAGTGTTTTGTAAGTTTAAAAAAATGTAGAGATTTTTGTTAAAAATAGAATTTTTTAAGAAATAAAAAATAAAAAAGTTCCCAATATGGATCGAAAATTATTTCGGTCACACTATATCTTCGTAACCGCAAAACTTTTTCGCTACAGGGAGTTGATTTTTTTAATCGGTTTCTTTTAATATCGATAAAAGTCATTAAAATATTAATATGTAAACCAGGTGTTTGCGCCGTTTTTAAGTGTGCTGAAAACGGTCGGAGATACATCACTAACCGAAACGTTGTGTACCAATTAACAAAAAAAGACAATGGAAGTAAAAGATTTCAGTGTTACTGTAATAGAGATGTGAGCCGCAAATATTTCCAAGCAACGAATGCGAATTTCCGCGCATACAAAGATTGATACTACTACGAACTATAATATTCTTTGGCGCATATTCGCGAAAATTCGCTGTTATGCCCGAATATTCGCATTTAATTTACTGCCGCTATCTCCATTTTACGACTGATTTCGTAACTAATCGCGTATTGTTGTTTTTTAAATTGCGCCTGCTGTATGCACAATTGGTCATTTTGCAACAACAACAAGGACTGACGCGCCATCTGCCTTTGACATATTTCAATTGGGAGTTGGGTGACTAAGCTGGGGGAATTCCTTATTTGTTTTATTTTGGTTTTGTTCCCGAGCATGGAACCTAAAGCACCAACTCTGTGTTACAAAAATGGCCCTCAAAATGCAGTAAATAAAGATGGCGTTGGTGTTCTAAAGGACCGTTTTTAAACTTCACTTTATTAAATGTTTATTAAAATGGTAATAATGTATAGTAGTATGGTGTTTATTTTTACTTAAACACAAAACTAGTTATGTTTTGTCCGTGTTTTAAGTACATATTGTTACGTTGTCTTGTCTGTAGTCTTTTGGTCTATTAGCAAAAATTAAAACAAAAAATACATGAATTACTTTTTATTTGTTTCCTGTTGGTTATTCCTCAAAAATAAATAGCGTGGGAGCTCTAGTTAAAGCCCTTTTATGTTTGTATCCAATATTGGTGGTGAAAAAATAAATTCGCGAATATTCGCGAACGATCTTAAATTTCCGGAAATTATCTATACTGTGACAATCAGAAATGTTTATAAACTTGCTTTTTTCTGTAGCCGATCACAATATTACTAAAAAACGCTATTTTATAGTGGTAAATTTATCCAAAAACAAAAAAAAATCACCCTTTGCTCTCTTCCGGCTAAACAAAGTAATTTTAACTTTAAACAAGTTAATTTAAATCGATTTTTATTGACGTCAGCAGTCATAAAATTTGGTACCTTATATTTTAACCACTCTGTATATTATCTAATATACGATTTTATTGTTTCACACTCTATACAAAGGATACTTGCATTGTTGCAAAACACATTATTTTATTATTACGCTGTTTATCTCTGCCACCCATTGTTAATAAATCTACTGCAACAATTTGTTTTTTGCTAATAAATAGGAAAGTGGGTCGCCAAACTGTAAAAAAAAATAATGGTGAGTAAGAAACCTTGTTTCGACTTGTGAACTAGAAAATTATTATGTGTTTATTAAAGATCTTCCTATATTTTATGATTAGTGTCTTCGAGTTCATATACCTGTGACAATCAATGTTTAAACAGGACGAAAATGAAAAAAAATATTTATTTTGCTTTCCCTTTTTTTAATATATTCAGGAGAACCTAGATAAGTATTTATGTACAACCAAACTTTTCCGAAATTCTTTTTGGGGTTATGGATCTTTCTTTACAGGGTTAATCATTTTAAAGCAAACAGGGCTTTATTTTTGAATTTTCCTGAATTTAATAATCTAATCAGAAAAACATTTGAAACAAAAACAAAAGAGTTACAGCACGAGTGACGGATTTTTTAAATGGTATACCCCGTATATTTTTATATCAATAGATAGAGATTTTCACGAGGAATTCGGTAATATAGGGATTGCTGGGTTTATTTCCTGCGGTTCTGCTGCAATTGTCTAAAAACTGCATAATACTATAAGGATAGTTTCACCTGAAAAAACCTGGCTGCCACAGTTCACAGGTGCTTATTTGTCAAAGTCAAGAATTTTAAAAATATGTTTATTACTTTTTGGAGTAGTTTTATAATAAGGTTTTCATCAGAAGAACGTCTTCAAATTATATTATATGCTAAAAATGATATGATATATATATTTCTAAACCAAGCAGCAAAATTACAATAAACGGAAAAAATACAATACGAGGTAAAATATGGTGGTAATAAGAACACTTATAACAAAAAATTATAATATTACTAATAATTTAAATGTTATATGTGACCCCCGTTATTTTCTAAACATGATCTATAACCCCTCCCTAGCCTTTCTAAGCTCGCCGATAAGATTTAAGGTTCTTGCTTAAGACGATTAATTTCATTTACAATTTTTTCTCTCATTTCTTCCGTGTTTGTGTTCCCATTTTGGTAAACGACATTCTTTAAGTGACCCCCATAGAAAAGTGTCCAAAATTGTAATATCTGGACTATTAGGTGGCCATCTAATAGTGCCATAACGTCCAATCCACTGATTGTATCGGCGATTGAGATACTGCACAACTTGAGGAACAGCATGGGGCGGCACTCCGTCTTGTTGCCAAATTATCTTGCGATACGTTTGGTGGCACTTAAAATGCCCAAATCGTTCAAAAGATGAGATATCTTTCTCCATTTAAAGGATCCCAGGAATATTGGCCCGACAATTCTATTGTTAAGCACACCACACCAGACATGAAGAGAAGACCTCCCTTGGTATGTAATCTCTTGAAATTTCCTGGGATTTTATCTTGCCCAGTTGTGCGTAGTGCGTCGGTTAAACATTCCCGATGTAGTGAATGTAGCTTCATCCGTCCAAAGAATCGTTTGAAACAGGGTAGGATCGTTATCTTGTTCATGGATTAAAATTTGGGAAACAAATTGAAAGCGAAGTTCCATTTGTTCGCGTGTTAAATGCTGCACTGAAAGCAGGTGATATGGAAGACACTTAAAATATTTCAGTGTTCTCTGAACGGTCGCATAGGTTACTCTTCTTCTGGCAGGGCCATACCTCAAGTCTCTAACTGCGTCAGTAATTGACTTCATGGGAAACAAAGTAAAATAATTTAGAAAAGCTCGATACCGGTTTCTTTTTCTCATTGTAGTCCTTTTTCTAATATGTAACGATTTTGTTTCTTCGAGTAAGACCTTCAGTTTTAAAATCGTTTTTACTGATATATTTCGGTGGAAATTTGCAACATTCTTTGTTGTGTTTCCCTGGCGTTTTCTCCACATTTATAATAGAGAGTTATAATTTGAAGCCGTTCTTCTAATGAAAACCTTATTATAACATACTCCAAAAAGTACTAAACGTATTTTTAAAATTCTGGATTTTGACAAATAAGCACCTGTGACCTGTGGCAGCCAGGTTTTTCCAGGTGAAACTATCCTTACAGTATCATGCAGTTTTTAGACAATTACAGCAGAACTGCAGGAAATAAACCCAGCAACCCCTATATCACCGAATTCCTCGTTAAAATCTCTATCTATTGATATAAAAATATACGGGGTATTCCATTTAAAAAATACGTCACTCGTGCTGTAACTCTTTTGTTTTTGTTTCAAATGTTTTTTCTGATAAGATTATTGAATTCTACGGAAAAAATAACAGAAATGGCTATATTCGTTTTTTAAAAAAGTGCAGGGAAGTTCAAAAATAAAGCCCTGTTTACTTTAAAATAAATAACCCTGTACCTACTATAACCGACAAGTACCCTAAATGGTGAGACAGTGAGCTGTCAGAACAGCCAGAAGCGATTATAATGTGTATTCCGATTATCACCATAAAGTTAAGGTATAAACTAATGTGCTATCTTTTATATAACAAATATAAAAGCGGGTTTTACACCTAACAAGTTATTAATCAATTAGTTGAACAAGTACTTTTTCAAGTGACTTGGCACGTGTAAGGTGGTAAATTATTCTCAATTTATTGATCAAGTAGCTTGCTCCAGTACTTAAAAGAAATTAGGACTTGTACTATTCGTCGACATTAAATTTTTAGTGCATTTTAGTAACTTTCTGTTACACCAACATTTTACTTTTTGAAATTTTAATAGGAGCTGTGTGTTTTATCATCCCAGTTTTTTTGGTAAAAATTAATTCATAGCCCTCAGACATTTCAATTGACCATTAACAACCTTTTATTTTTTAACAATATTCTTATAAACTTTAAGAAAAAAATTGGTAACCAAAAATAGTTCATAACCTTAAAAAAACCATGTAACAAAAATGACAATTGAAAATAAATGGACTAATACCTAAAAAAGTGTAAAAACAATCAAATCTTTTTAATTTCTTGATCAATTAAAGAATGGAAACAAAAGCGATAAGTGCAAATCCTTATTAGTATTAAGCTGTGTATACTTATTTAAAGATGGCGCTGCCGTTAAATGCCCAATCTATTTCCCAAGAAAGGTGACAGGTGCTGTCAGCCATTTGGTCGCTTGTTATTGTCTGTTAAAAGACCCACTGCACAAAAAAATTTACCAGGACTTATTGGGTGTAGGGGCAGTTGCTCAATTTGGTGCCGGGAGCAGCAAACCCTCAATAAAATGCTTTTTTAGTATTTTTAAATAAGTTTATTTAGTGTTGGCACTTATCACGTTTCTATTTTTTTGAAAAAAATAATATTGTTTGGAAATGTTTTTTGTTTTTAAACTAATGTGCCGTATCACTCTTAAACTAAATATTAAATAAATTTTAAAAATATCATTTATCATATTGTAATATTATGAATTTTGGCACTTGTCACCTTTGTTACTTCCACTCTTCAATTATTTGAACAAGTTTTTGATCAATAACTTGGTATATGTAAAACATACCTTAAACATTTAATTTTTCAGAGTATCAAGCATTCTTTTTCATATATTAACAATCTCAAAAAAAAAACTAACCTGACAGCCCTAATGAAATAACGAACCACAAAGAGCTATATAAAACTGTCAGGTTATTACTCAGGGTTTTACTATTTATCTGAAGCATCTTATTTAAACAACAATAACAGAGACCTAACGGCTATAAAGTATTCTAATAAAGAGCTGCAAACTTGTTATTAACAATTTTTTTTTTCTAATTTTTGGGTTGGGTGGTCCGAGAGATGCCCTGGACTTAAAAGTGTGATCAAAACACTTTGTTGTCTGGCCGCCATCTTTAATTCTGACACACAAATTGTTTTAGCCACATTTTTAGGTCCAGGGCATCTTCAGGACCACACACCCCGAAAATTAGAAAAAAAATTAGTTAATAACAATTTTACAACAAATTGTGAAAAAAGTTGTTATTTGGTCGCCATGTTGATTGTTCCGTAACACCCGTATAAAAACACGGATCCTGGTTTGACACCTTTTTATTGGAAATGAGGTTCACAAACGTTTATATGGTAAAAATGCAACGTAACGTAATTATGACAACTGTTAACTTTAAATAAATTATTAACCTAAATAAAATAATTCTAATTTTCTACATTTCTATTAACTAAACAGATATTTTTAAAGTTCTTTAGCGCCATCCAACCCAAAAATTGAAAAAAAAAGGTTAATACCAATTTAACAAAAATTGTTAAATAAAGTTGTTATTTGGCCACCATGTTTAATTTTGACAAAAATTGTTTTAACCACACTTTTGGGTTCTGGGTAACTCAAGGACCCCGTAAACCAAAAATTAGAAAAAATAATAGGCAATAATAACTTTACAAGAATTTGTTAAAAAAAAGTTGTTAGTTGGCTGCCACGTTTAATTTTGACACAAACATTGTTTTTACCAAACTTTTCGGTCCAGGGCATCTCTAAGACCACGCAACCCACAACTTTAGAAAAAATATTAATTAATAACAAGTTTGCAACAAATGGTAAAAAAAGGTGGTATTTGGCAACCATGTCCAATTTTGGCATACAAGTTGTTTTGAGCATGTTTGTTATCCAGAAATAGAGTACTCTATTTTACACTTTTTTGTCAATAATCCGTTTGTTATCGTCAGTGTAATTTAGGACTAGGTGTTTGGTATGAACTCTGGTATAAATTAGTTTTCATCTAATAACGCTAACTCTCGGAGTAGTGAAGTTGGATGCATGTTTACTACAAGACTTAAGGTTGTTTGTTTATAATCATAACCATAAAGCCATTTTTAATTTCTGAAATAAGTCTAAAATGCGTTTGGTATAAAAATCAAATCGGAGCTTATTTACTCTTATTTCCACTTTTTAGTCCTACACTTTTACCTACTCTGTCCTACTCTAAACTTGATAACAAACAGACCTTTTAAAATTCAGGACAACACACTTTTAGGTACAGGACATCTCTAGGCCCCCTTACCAGAAAATTATAGTTAATAACAGTTTAACAACAAATTTTGAATTAGCAAATTAAATAAATATATTTTACTAGATGAAAAGCCTGTCCCCGACAGGCGAGAGACAATATTAAGTAGCCTCTGTCTCCGTACAAAAACACTTTTTTGCTTCTATTTTTGTCCCGGGGGCGAAGTTCAAAAAACGGGCTTCGTTAGGTTGTAGCCACTGCTAAAGACTACCACTGAGCCAAAAATTATATATATTATTATATATATATATATATATATATATATATATATATATATATATATATATATATATATATATATATATATATATATATATATATATATATATATATATATACTATAGATTATTGGTGTATAGTCGTGGTATTAACTAGGCCACTGGCTGCTAGTTTTAGTCATGCCTTTGTTATATGTTAAATTTAAAACAACTGGTATATAGGATTAAAGCGTTTAATATATCAAAAAAACATAATTACTTTTTCGGATAGACTAATTTTAAAACGCAACTACTAAATAAAAAAAGTAATAACACTTTCACTGAGTACTGAAAATTGATTGTAAACGTAAATATTTTAGAGCTATTAAACTATAAAATTTAAAACAGTCTAATAAAATAGATAAAGTATTTTCTACGTAACATGGATTATCACTGAGCATGAAGTTCAATATCAAAATAATTAGTTAATTCATTGAACTTGGATTTAAAACAAATTTTAATTACCTAAGTCAATTTTAATAAATATTTAGAATGAATAAGGAGGTATTTTTTAGATTTTAAGGAGTTTAATAATTTTTAAGTGTAGATTTTACGATTTATTTTGTGGGCTTAATTTTTCAATGCAGGGTTTTACTGAGATTAAAACAAATTTTAATATAAGCAACGGTAAACAAGAAAACAGTATTTTCCAAATGCAAACTTTGTAGATTTATTATAGATACGCTGCCATAGATTAAAAACAGTGTCACAAAAGAAGTAATTACTAATATGAGTTGCCAAGTTCTGAAGCATAAAGAATGATTTAATGTTAGGAGAATGACTACATTACATCCACAACCATAGCAATAGATAAACGATTTCTATTTTAAAAAAAGCAAATTGCTTACTTCATTTTAACAGCACAAAAATCTACTAGTACACTTTAGACTTTTTGACCTAAAATACCAAAAATTTCGACCGAATCACTATTTATAGTCCAAGAGCTGTCAATACAAAAAGTACCCTCATGTTCCGCATACCGTGCATGTATTTTTTATGAAAATTGATAGTTTAAACCCATAGGAGTTGAAAACGCAAGTTTTGCGTGGATTTGCAAAGCCGGAAAAATGTTTAAAAAAATTAATTATTAAAAAAATTGATTAATGTTTCTCTCCCATGGTATGAAATGGTTTGCCTAAAGTGTTTTAATTATTATATATATATATATATATATATATTTTAATAAAATTATATATATATATTATATATATATATATATATATATATATATATATATATATATATATATATATATATATATATATATATATATATATATATATATATATATATATATATATATATATATATATATATATTGTGTGAAAAAGCGTACACATAAATTTTCGTTCAAAATAGTTCGAATTCCTTTCGCTGTTACAGATAAATTTGCCAGACAATAAATTTCAAGTATAGAGATAATAGAAAGAGACAAATCTATGTAAATTCCACCTGAACAAAACATCTTTCTCGCATTCACTTTTTAAGAACTACGGAAACTATAGAAACCATCGTAGTTCTTAAAGCTTACCTCTACAGCAACTGCATTATGTATATGAAAAAAATATACAAAAGTAATTTTATAAAAAAAAATAAATATTGATAAAATATATAATAATAATCATTATGGAACAACAGTATTTCTACAAAAAACATTTATTCTAAAGTATATTTATTGATTATAATTCTATTTATCGAAAATGAGTTCGAAGTGAATGGATTTTAAGCTGGTTTGCCGGATATTTTCGGCCGTTTCTAAGCCCGCAAACAAAGATATTCTTAAAGAGGAAATTAAAAGGAAGAAAATAAAAAACCATGTCACGTATAAGGGAGAATTTTTCTCCCTCATCACACACTTTACTCACACACACTGACTCTCCCGGCCAAAAAAATGGGTTAGCGTAAATTTTTTCTGAAAGAGAATGAAATTATCTATCAAATACACTTTAGGCAAACCATTTCATACCATGGAAGAGAAACATTAACCAATTTTTTTAAACATTTTTCCGGCTTTGCAAATCCACGCAAACCTCGCGTTTTTAACTATCAATTTTCATAAAAAAAATACATGCACGGTATTAGGGGACTTTTTGGATTGACAGCTCTTGGACTATTAAATAGAGCTGTTTCGAAATGGATGGAAAAAATAAGACTTTTTTAAAAACGAACCAATTAGCCTTTTTTCCTCCAAAGATTTAAAAAAGATCCTCTAGGTGCAGCTCCGGCGGGGGTACAAATAATTTGAATTCTATATTGACAACAACGTAAAACGTACTGAACTAAAATCGAATTTACCAAAGATGAGGTATCTGGGGCAAAATTAAAATGTTCATAAACACAAGATAATCTTTTCCGGGACTTAAAACGATGGTTTGCATGTCATAGTTTACCCGTGTCAGGTAATAAAAATATCTTAGTTGACAGGTTAGTTGATTCATAAATAGCCTGCAAATGTTTAAGATTATCTTGTGTTTTTGAAAATTTTAATTCTGCCCCAGGTACATCATCTTCGGTTAATTCGATTTTAGTTCAGTATGTTTTACGTTGTTGTCAATACAGGGTGTCCCGTAATTAATTGGACATAGGTTAATGTAGGATACCTGACATGAAAGTAAAGCGTTTGAGCTCAATATCGCTTAGCAAAATGTTATTGGTTTTCGTTCTACAGGGTGTTAAAACTAATTTTTTACCAAACATTTATTGAAATATCTCGGAATCCACTGGACAGATTGAAGTGAAATTTGGTGTACTCTTGTTATTTGGGGTGAAAAACACGAATATGATATATATTTTGCCATTACCACCAGATAGCGCCACATACAACAACATTGAGTGATTAAAATGGTCATAACTTTTTGACCTCCCTGTACTCACATTTGTGAGTAAAAATAATTAAACAGCATTTAATTTTAGTCAAAAAAGGTATACTTCTTTGATCTCCAAAAAGTAGACCGTTTTTGAAATAAACGCCTTTTTTATTAGGTTCCGCATGAACACTTAATCTAAAATTTAATTAACAACGATAAAGTTAGAAAAGACTATTGATTATAATAAATGTTCAAAATATTCACCATCCACTAGGACACGTTGTCTAATTCTTTTATTTAAATTTTGCCTGACTCCAAATAATGATTCTTCTTGGGCCTCGATGGTACTGACTTCTTCCACAATCTTTTGCCACAATTCCTGACGGTTATTTATTTAATTTTTATACGCAAGTGATTTCAAGTAGCCCCAGAAATAAAAATCTAAGGGGTTAAGATCGGGACTACGCGCAGGCCACGGATATTCACAATCCCCAAGAAATTCATTTAAGAGGTTAAACATCGTTCAAGTAATTTCTGACTGGCAGTGAATAATGTGCCGGTGCACCATCGTGCATATACCAACTGTCTAGTCTTAAATTTAGGGGCACATCTTCTAGAAGAATGGATAGATCATTCCTTAAGAAATTGAGATAACGTTCTCCATCAAGCTTAGCTGACAATTCAAACGGTCCCACAATACAATCCCAAAGATACCATACCAAATATTTATTGAAAACTCATGTTGAAAAGGGTGTTCTTGGAAAGCATGAGGATTTTTCATCGAATAGATATGATTAATACGCCAATTAAAAACAACTCTCCTTGTGAACGTGGCTTAATCCGTAAATAAAATGTTATTATGAAAAAATAAATCATTCAATTGGTGCTCTCTGAAAATTGACTGAACTGGAGTCTTGCAGGAAAGTCTTGAGGAAGAAGATTCTGAACTAGAGTGAAGTGTTACGGATACAGTTTTTCTTCGCGTATAATTCTGGACACCGAAGATTTGCTTACACCAGTGGCTGCCTTAATACGTCTTGAGCTGGTTTCAGGATTTTCGGTCACACGAACCAAAATTTCATCTTCCATATCCGCTCCAATTACCCTTGGTCTTCCCGCATTTACGTTTTTTGAACGAAATGAGCCTGTTTCGCCTAATCTACCGTACAATGCTTTAAATGTTTGATGATTTGGCCTTCTATCTGGATACAGATCTAAATAACGCGGCGCTGCTCTTCGACTACAAAAATTTTCTTGGGCATACACACATACCATATCCCGCATCTGAGCATTAGAAAAATCATTGTGACGCGGCATTTTTAAACGAAAATAACACAACAAGAACACGAACTATAGCCAAATTAAAGACTTACTTATTAATACTTCACCTTGACAGGTCGTAGTTATGATGTTTTTATCCTAGGCAAAGCCTACTTTGCAAAACTCCGATAATAATTCGTTCATGCGCAACTTAATAGAAAAATGCGTTTATTTCGAAAACGGTCTACTTTTTGGAGATCAAAGAAGTATACCTTTTTTTACTAAAATTAAATGCTGTTTTATTATTTTTACTCGCAAATGTCAGTACAGGGAGGTCAAAAAAGTTATGACCATTTTAATCACTCAATGTTGTTGTATGTGACGCCATCTACTGGCAATGGCAAAATAGATATCATATTCGTGTTTCTCATCCCAAATAATAAGAGTACACCAAATTTCACTTTAATCTGTCCAGTCGATTCCGAGATATTTTAATAAATGTTTGGTAAAAAATTAGTTTTAACACCCTGTAGAACGAAAACCAATAACATTTTGCTAAGCGATATTGAGCTCAAACGATTTATTTTCATGTCACATTAACCTAGGTCCAATTAATTACGGGACACCCTGTATAGAATTCAAATTATTTGTACCCCCACCGGTGCTGTTCCTAGGGGATATTTTTTAATTCTTTAGAGGAAAAAGGCTAATTAATAAGGTGTCGCACTAAGAAAATGTTAATTGTGTGTCGTACCTCTTAATCTTTTTTAAGGTTTTTACGGGAAACAACACAAGATGACTATTTTTTCGTATCAGCAAAGCCCTTTATATGGTCCTTTTCAGCCGGTGTTTTCTTGTTTCGTACTTTCGCGTTTCATACACTTCAAAAAGTTACCTGAAATATTCTCGTTTCGTTCACCGACCATTGTGACGACCCAAATAACCAATTAAATAAATGCCATATTAAAAAATATTTAAAAATTTTTAATAACTTCTACACGAATAATTAAGACAAATTCAAAAGCCCCTAGTTCTGGTCGGTCATGGTTAGTTTTAGTTAGTTAAAGCGGCTTTTTATTTTCTCCAATTATATTTCAGACGTAATAAATCACTAAAAGTAAGAACAGTAAACTTTTCCGTTTAGGCCGCAATTCTGCCATGGCCTAATCAAGCGAAGGGATAATTTGGACAAATTTAAAAGCCCTTAGTTCTGGTCAGTCATGGTTAGTTCTGGTTAGCTAAAGCGGCTTTTTATTTTCCCCAATTATATTTCAGACGTGATAAATCACCAAAAGTAGGAACAAATTTTTCTGTTTAGGTAGATAGTTAAAACATATATTATTATTATTAGATTATTTTAATATCACTATTATCCAAATAAATATTTTATATCTCAGCATTTTATACGTGAGCAATAAATGTTTTAATATATAGTAATAAAATTAGTTTTAATTCATTTTATCATATTTTATGAACCATCAGAGACAGGAACCTTATCAGTTTTTGGTGTACGAAATAAGAACATTTGGGGGAAATTTTTAAGGTGTACAAAACGCGGGTGTATGAAACAAGAATAAATCGTTCAGTCCTAGTTAGATGACCCGGTATAGTCTGTCTCAAAGTATATCGTTATGGCTTTTGACGGACCATACTCCAATAAACCTTAACGATTTTATTACCTATTGTTATTGGGTAAACTCATTTGTTCATAAGGGCAGGGGTGGGCCAGGTATTTCTTGAGTATTAACCATTAGGAATATAAATATTTTGGCTAATATTTCAGTGGCAGTGTTGAATAACCGTTTTTACTGTGCGTTTCGAGAAAGTTGTTTTACGAGAATATCTATGTCGCGTCGAAATCATTTGTCATTAGATGCAAAACAGTTTGTGAAAAATGTGTATGAAAGTTTAATCAGTAGATGTCTAATTAAACAAGAACCTTTAAATGAAACCTGTCAACTTACAAAAACTCCAATATCATCGATATAGGATATTATTATTGGTGAAGAATTGAACAAAAGAAAAAAACGTAGTCATTTTCAATCTCACCGTATAGACAATAGTGATCAGGACCTAATAAGAAGGAAAATATATTGTCTTTATGAAAGCTTGGATAAACTGAAAAAGAAGCTAGACGAAGACGAAACTAATATAAATATCGAGATAAATATTAGCTGTGCCACCCTCCATAGAGTTGTTTGTAAAATGGGATTTAAATACCGCAAAATAGACAAAAGACAAGTAGTAATGGAATCGCACAGACTACGCACTTGGAGATTTAATTACCTTCAAGAAATTTAAAGATATTATGGGTTAGAAAACAGATTCATAATTTACCTTGATGAAACATGGTTCGATACACACGATACAGTATCCAAAGGATGGGTTGATTCCAGTCAAAACTGTCAGACGAAAGCACCTTCAAATAAAGGAAAACGCATTACCATAATACACGCTGGTTCAGAAGACGGATTTGTCCCAAACTGCTTGCTGTTGTCTGCAAAGAATATTAAGGATTCTAGCTTGGATTATCATGAGGATACAAGTGCAGAACTTTTTGAAAACTGGTTTCAAAATTATCTATTAAAAAATATTCCAAACAACAGTGTTATTTTCACGGATAACGCAAGCTACCACAGCCGTCTGCTACACAAAGCACCAGCTTTATCAAGTTCAAAAACTGAAATCCAGGAATATTTGTTAGAAAATGATATTTATTTTGAATTTAGTTACAAAAAAACGCAACTTTTGGAAGTCCTAAATTCATATGCAATTAAAAAACAATATGTAAGTATGTGATAATTTGGCTGAACAGGCTGGGCATACTGTCTTACGGCTTCCTCCGTATCACTGTATATTTAACCCCATAGAGCATTTGTGGAACCAAGTAAAATCAAAAATCAGAGCAGAAAATGTAACACCTACTTTAAGTCCCAGTGTAATAAATTCGATAAAAAATGTAATTACTAACATACCGGTTGAGAGCTGGAAAAATTCACAACAGCACATTACAAAAATTGAGGAGTTTTACATTTCTATTCAAAACAACATAAATCATATTGTAATTAATCTCAATGATGACTCTGATAGTGAAACAGAATTAGATTTAGATATTTAGATTAAAAATGTAATTATGTATAGATAATGCAGTTATAAATGTATTAAAACTTTGCAGATATTTAATTTCTTAATGTAATTTTAAGGTTATACTTACCTAAATAAACAATAAATTATAAATCTTTATATTATTAAAGTCCGTCCCTAATGTTCTGTCCTTTAATACCTACCGATCCGCAGTTTTATTGCTGTCGGCAGGTATAATCCATAAATGAAGGCAAGAGCTAACACGGTATACTTTGAGACAGACTATACAATAAAAATGTTTTCTACCTGGCCAAAATAAACCCGCAAATATTTAATAGGTGCAAATTCAGATTGAATGCTAATTATAATGGGTTTCTGATATTTAATAGCAATAATTATATTTTAAATCAATTTCTTTGTTTAATTGTTGGGCTATAAATAATTATGTGTTATATTGACCTCTAGGCCATAAAATGTTTTGTCTAAAAATAAATATTTAATTAAACTCGAATAATGTTTCTCACTATCGTAAAATTTATATATTATTGCTATTAATAATAAAATGCTTTCTAAATTTACTAAGAAGGATTATTTGCTTTTTTGATATGAAAAGTTTATTTGAGATCGTTAAAATAAAAAAATAAGCAGTGGTCCTACAGGAAATAAAGTAGGTATATTTGGCGAAATTATACTTAAAAAGTACACCTTAGTTAAGTTTTACTTAAAATCCCCTTAGAGCGTGAATTAATTTCGGAAACTTTTTCGAGGTGACGCCTCGGAAATATTTTCAAAAAATTTGCACCTCAAAAAAAGTTCTGGAATTTCAATTCAGGCTCGGGGGTGATTTCCAAAAAAACTAGGTTGTTGTCATAGCAACATATTAAAATAAAAGCACCTAATTGGTCAAAAAAAAACATGCGTAAAATTTTTACTTAGGATTGAATTATTTCCGGAATTTTTTCTGAAGGAAACGTATTTTTTTGAAAATTTTTCCGAATCGTAGACAAGGAAAATTTTTTAGAACAATGCGGCTTTGGGAACAAAAACTGGACAATAATTTAAGGACGCGGAGGACTCGGTAAGAAAATGTGACACACAAATTTTGTTCGCCTACCTAGGCCGAAGGAGCAAAAAATTTCGAACAATATGAAGGTTGCTACTGTTTATTTTTAAAATAAAATTGTCTAATTGGCTTAAAGTGACAGGTGTAAAATTTTCACAAAAAAAAATAGTTTCCCCAAATTCCCTACTAATACAGAACACACTCAAGCTCGTTAATGAGAAAAAAAGAGCAACTCTTTACTTTATCCTCTTGATTTTTAAAAAGTTATGAAGATGTAAAATAAGGAAAATATCCATTTTTACCCGAAACAATAAAAAATTTAAATTTCTCCCCATTTTAAATACAATTCAAGCCTTAATCATTTTGTTTTTAGACGAGTTTTTAGATTATTTAACATAAAAAGGCATAAAACATAATATTCAAATTTTTCCACTAACTCCAACCACCCTTTTTACAACCCTTTTAGGTCCCGACAGAAAACTATTTAGTGTATCAGGTTTTTTGTTAAAAGAGAAAAAATATATTAAAATATCACATACAATATTATAATCCTTCACTCCACAAGAGGTGGCTTACTTTTCTCAAATATTACACGCAGAGCTGTCAAAGTACTCTTAAATAGTACTTCAAGTACAAGTACCAAGTATTCATTAAAATGTACTTGCATTTTCGAGTAAATTGAAAAAGTACTTGAAGTACCATCCAAGTATTTTACTTGAAGTAAATCCAAGTACTTGAAGTAAACCAAAGTACTTGAAGTAAAACAAAGTACTTGAAGTAAAACAAAGTACTTGAAGTACACCAAAGTACTTGAAGTACATAAAAGTACTTGAAGTAATTAAAAGTACTTCAAGTAAAACAAATTATACTTGAGTAGTATTTTTTGTAAGGAAGTTAGAGGATTTATTCCTCAAAACGGGGTTTTCCAACAACTCCTAAAAGTTTTAAGGACTGAAACGTCATTGGAAAGTAGGCCAGTCGGTAAAAACTATAGTTAGGAAAACAAGTTGGGTGGTAAGTGTCCCGTTTTAAGTCGGGATCTTATAAATCCGATGTCCGAAATAATGTAAAATTTCATACTCGGGTGAGCGCTTGGGCCTTTAAACTATTATAGGAAATATTGGTTTTTCTCAAAATGGGTTTTTTTCCTGTGGTTGCCAACGGGTTGGCGTTGGCACCCGTCGGCATCCGATACATCGGTCAAAAGCGAGTGCCATATGGGTGCCTACAGCAGGTTGGCACCCAAAACCTATTCTTGGGATACCTTCTACTATTAGGTATCTTTCTTTTTTATTTTCACCAGACCAGAGCACTTATAATTTTCACGTTGACACAAGACCGACTTAAAGAACAAAAAGTCTAATTCTCAGTAATAGTTACACTTGTCTTGCTGTTGGATCCAATTCAAATGAGCGCTGTAATGTAATACAATAGAAACAGCAGCGGTTGTGCGTATTTCTGGTTTTAACTTGTTTGTTCGATTATCTAAGGCGTGTAAATTCGAGTACCTGGTTGATTTTTTTACTTCAAGTGCATCGTAATACTTCAAGTACTTAAATAAATACTTCAAGTAATTTACTTGGTCAAATCAAGTAAAAATCCAAGTATCTTCATAAAAACTAATCAAGTACAAGTACACGTACCTCCTAATAAAAAGTACTTCAAGTAAAATTTTACTTGAAGTACTCCAAGTTTTGACAGCTCTGATTACACATATTATTATATTATATCAAATTTGAAATAAACACACAGACAATAAATAGACAGATAGACCATTCGACACACAGGCGAAAATGGAAAACTATGTTTTTGTTCTAAGCCCAAAGACTGTCCAAAATTTGCAAAAACCTTGAGGTGCGATTTTGTGCGTATATAATACTTACGCTTATAGCGACGCAAGTTAAAAGAATTGTAATGACACAAAAAAGGTGGAAATTTTAGTCTGAACTGCAAAAAGCCAGCATCTAAGCAATACACAAATACCAAATGGTCTCAGAGTCACAAAAACTAAAATTAAGAGATTTAGAACAAAAAATAAAAATTTTAAAAAATTGTATTGCCGACGTTTCTGTAGGTTTCATCCTGTCTTTTTCAAGGGTTTTACATGAATTGGTATTTATTAAACGAAAAAATATATATAATACAGCTATTATACCTTTGAAGATTCGAACTTCATGAAAAAATAGACACACGAGCATAACAAAACATTAAAGACCTTAAATCAACACACCGTGTGTTCTTAGAAAATCTATCTAGGGAAAGATACATACAGTGTGTCTACTTAAGTTGGCAACATATGGGAAACTTTTTTATTATTAAATTTACGAAAAAAAGTTATTCTTTATAAAAAGTTCTGCATGTTCTAAAATCTAAAATGCAATCAACAGATATGAAATTTTATTAATCTTATACAAGGTATGCCAAAAAATATGAATTTTGCTCAAGAGTAAAGTACCTTTATATTTCACAATTTCGAAAATTGTTATAATAAAAAGTTGTTCGGAATTAAAAACTATGTTTAAATATGCAATTACATCCTTCTAATTAAAAAAAATAAAATTTTGCTTTCATTTCCACTGAATTTTATAATGCTTTCTATTAAATTTTGCTAAATACAACTGATGTTTTGAATGCCACTGTAAAACATTTCTTGTCAGAGCATCCTAGATTATATGTACAATAATAACACTTAAATTTTCGTTGTTCGAGTAGAGATGTTTCAAGAAATATTTTTATTTTTTTTATAAATTAATGCAACTGCATATTTAAACGTGATTTTTAATTTCGAACAACTTTTTATAATAACAATTTTCGATATTGTTAAATATAAAGGTACTTTACTCTTGTCTAAAATTCATATTTTTGAATAACCTAGTATAGGATATTAACATTTAATATCTGATAATTAACAAGAAATGTTTTACAGTACCATTCAAAACATTAGTTATATTTAGCAACATTTAATAGAAAGCATTATAAAATTCAGTAGAAATGAAAGCAAAATTTGTAAAAAAATATTTTTTTTAATTAGAAGGATGTAATTGCATATTTAAACATAGTTTTTAATTTCGAACAACTTTTTATTACAACAATTTTCGAAATTGTGAAATTTAAAGGTACTTTATTTACTCTTGAGCAAAATTCATTTTTTTTTGGCATACCTTGTATAAGATTGATAAAATTTCATATCTGTTGATTGAATTTTAAATTTCAGAGTATGCAGAGCATATGTTTCCAACTTAAGTAGACACACTGTATAAAACATAAATATATTTAAAACATTACCCAGAAACTAAAATTACGAGGAAGGCCCGATAAGCTATTTTAAAAAATAAAATAAAAAAATATATATACAATATGGTATTAATGAATCCATTTTTGTTTAATTTCAAGGCTATAACAGTAAAACCTTGCTTTAACAATTTTAATTATAATAACAATTCCGGCACATGTCAAGTTTAGTTAAGTAAATCTATACGATGTTCTACGTTCTATTCTATCTATTTCAAAATATTAAATCTAACTGAAGCATACATATTATAAAAACTTTAAAAAGTGTTTTCCGTAATAAAAAAATGCATGGTTAGGTTCATATCTAACGACATACATTAACTGGGGATTCCGTCGTGGCAACAAATAGTTATTCAACGTTTACAGAGTCGGGATGAGATAGAATGTAAACAGAAAAACTTGTATATTCGACATTCAAACTGACATAAATTTTGAATTTATTTTTATTATGTATAAACAAGAAGTCTCGCTAAATATTTCTTGAACATATTCTAAAAAAAGTACAAAAAGTCAGCATAAACTGACCAGATAAATGCTTCTAAGGGCCTAAAGTTTCCTAAAAGGGGAATCCTAAAGATGGTTTTAGCCCGATATCTTAAAAACTATGTGTAAAAATAACTGATAATCGTGTTTTCGAGTTCACAGTACAAAAGCATTATTAAAATGGAATAATCTTTATACTGTATTACCATTAAAAGGATCTTTTAAAGAACTTTAGAAAACACCATGTTTTTTCAATCTATCTTTTATAGTTTCGGAAATCCAAATATAAAAAAATATTTTTTAAATTTCCATCTACCTACAACTGTGTACTTATATGTTTTTTATTAAAAAAAAAACACTAAATAAACATGATTACCAAATTAAACCAAATTGTGTATAATAATTGATTGAGATAAGGTGTCAATTCTGACAGATTGTAATTCTAAAAATGTCATTCTTAACAGCTGTCATTTTTAAAAGATTTCATTGCTGAGAGATATATTGTCAACGCGCGGTTATTTAACCACTTGTAACTTATTTGTTTAAAAAAACTTAACCGAAAAGTGTCATGTTGTTTAAAACACATTTTTCTCATTACAATACTGCTATTTTAATATTATTGTTATTTATATCTTTCTTTACTAAATGTTTCTAAAAATCTAAACACCTACAATTGCATCCAATTTTCCTTAATATAAATGGTGTGGTCTAAAAATAATTCAAAACAATGGAAGGTGAGCAAACAATATGCTATTTAAATATCTACTTCAATTTATTCAGTTTAATTGCGTGGAAAACTGTACTATCACCACACCCACAAAGTAAATCAATTCAGTAAGTGGGAATGTCAACTTATGGCTACTGACAATGCATAATTCGAATAAGGAAAAGCTCGAAGAAAAGCATAGAACTGAGTAGAAAAGTACAGAATTTAAAGTTATCCTGGTTACAACTTTGTTTTTTGTATTATAGTAATCTAATGCTGAGCCAATTATAACCAAAATCGGTTTTTAGCCGCACTTTTGCTAATGTTCACCAAAATTAAAGAAGCCTGTTTTGTCAAAAAGTTCTAAATTCAAAAGATTTTTCGAAATGGCCTGTATATCATATATTTGTTTTGGATAAAATTCTGCGAGCAAATTTTGTAAATATTTAAAGTGACTGCATAAAAGAGGCACACAAATCACCTTTTTAGAGGTTGAGTTTAAAAATAGAGTCCCGAAGGTAACTGAAAAATTAGATATTGTATTTCACTGACAAAAAACAGAATAATACTTGAAGCAACAATTTTTAACTAAAATATACTTACTATCTGTTCCCTGACTTTATTATTAAAATGCTGCAGATTAATATTCGGTTCTTCATCAAATTCATCATTATTTACATACATTTTCACCTATTTTGTATAACTATACTAGGACTACACCCACAAAATAAACACATTCAATAAGTGGACTATCGACTTATTGCTATAGATAATGTATAATACAAATATGGAAAAATCTAAGGGAAAGCACGAAACACAACACTAAAATCTGTTTTTTGTAAAAGAACACCTAACAATTTTAACTAGCAAAGTTACTTAACACATAATTTCACAGGTCTTACTGACAAAGCTACTCAACCTAGGACATCGTCCAAAACTAAAATATCAGCAGCCTAAACGACTGAGCTAAATAACCATATCTGCTAATGGCCCCTTGAACCCTTTGAGCCAGGATTTGCCGGTCGTGCTCTACCTGATGCCATTAAAACTCATAAAAGCTATTGTATACATTTTAATAAATTCATTATCGTAAATGATCTTAAGTTTAAATTATTATTGTACATTATTTTTCCTTACCCTTAAACGAAATAAATCTACAAAGTAATTAATTAGATACCATCTAATAGTTATCTAACTATCGCCGAATAGTGCAGTCAATCTTTGCCGAATTTTAACTCAAAATAATCACTGTGGAAGCGCTGTGTTCGTGGAAACACTGTGTAACCACACAGGTTCCACGTGGAGTTGTTCCATAAGCACACCATGTTTCCACAGTGGTTTCTTGCTGAACCTACGGCACCCTTACAGCAAATCCACGATGAATACACAGTAAGTATTCACCGTGATTACACAATGAATCCATAGTTCTTAAACTTTGAATTCACGATGGATACAAAAAAGAGGATAAATTAGAATTTTAGATTATGGATATACAGTATGTATACACTGTCGAAAAGTGGAACATTTCCACAGTTTGTATACACTGTTTTCATTGTGTATACACGCGTTGCGCAGAAGAGGAATGAAAGGAAAGAATTTGATATCGTAAGCGCTACTGTTGAACTCGCTGAATGGGCCTTTTAAGGGAAAGCACAGCGCAAGCGCGTCCGTCGTGTTAAAAAGGCGGCAATATGAAAATTTTGGGCACTTTTTATAAATATGGCTTATCACCTCTAATATCAGTGGAATTAAATGAAAAACTAATTGATGGTGCTTTATTCGTGCATCCTATCGTAGAAGCTCACAATTGTGTTCAGTTACGACGGTGGTTAAAGTGCCCATGGTCGTCCTCAAGGAGGAAATAAAGTCGAACTAGTTGAGAGGTTAGAGGTGTTTCTCAATTACGGCACAAAAGCGCATTATGCGGCACAATGCTCAGCATTGAGTGTTTCAACTACAACGCCTCGCATAATCGAGTATCTGATAACTTTTTTGCTTTTTGAGCTCTCACGGCATTTGCCGTGTCGAAACACCGCCTTCCGCCGTGTGCCGTTGGCATGGAGGTAAGTAACATGCGGCATCGTCATTCGGCATGCCGGTCGTACTTTTAAAAGTAACACGCGAGCTGGCCAATTTACTTGCACAATACTGGTGGTATCGAGTGCTACTTTGCACTATACATTTTTACCGCGAAAACAACCAAAATTCACAGTCAATCAAGCAAACGATTGAAATGCTCCCTTTATTGGCCCTTTAAAGCTAGTTGCACACATTCGCTTGGCAAATATGTGAGAAAAAATAAAGGATTGGGTGACAGAAAAATAGCGAAATAACTATTTTCTTTAGATATATTTTTAAAAATTATTAAACATTTTTTTTTTGTAAATAGTTGTCCCTTGTTTTATCCACTTTTCGAAAAGCGATAAAAGAAACTAAATGTCATGTTTGTTAATTTCATAATCATACAAAATGGGATTAATGACTATGTAATATATACATATTTTTTTAAATGGACTCCATTTGACTTGAATGCTATTTTAATTAAGGGTAAAAACTAAATCTCTTTTAATATTACCTGAGTTTAAAAGACATCCTCTTTTTACCCCTCTAAGAATGAAAATATATTTTTTTTTAATAAACTTTCTTTATTTGTTGAATACCGCTAAAAATAAGAGTAAAATAATATATTCTTAACGAAGACGAAGATTTAAATGGGACCACCTTAGTTCCTTCTAAATTGAACAAAAACAGAGTTAGAAAAACTGACATCTGAACTACGGAGTAATCGTTAAACATACTAAAAAAAAACATACGAGCAAATTGAAAACCTCCTTCTTGTTTGAAGTCGAGTAAAAAATAGTTTTATTTCTCCTTATAAATAAATTACTTAGGTATCTCTTCCGAATGGCAATAATGGGTGTAACTTACCTTCATCTGGCCAGCCCGCGTGTTACATTCAAAAATACGAATGGGCATCCCGAATGGCGCTGCCGCGTGTTACTTACCTCCATGCGTGCCGTTGGGTGTGGTTCGGAACATACCTAAGCTGTAAGCCCCGTCTGGCTGACATTACCCAGACCTTAATGAGGATAGTTCAGAGCTTTAGAGGTAGTAGTTATTTGTATAAAGTACGGTACATGCCATATCTGCATGTTTCGGTGCTTGGACAGCGTGACGGACCGGAAGGATAAAATGGGTTAAACATCTAAGAATCCGGCACCCACGGTACCTTGTGGACTTGTATGGAGATAAAAAAAAAGATTATTTGCCATCGAAATTGGATTTTGGTTTATAATAAAAAAAAGTCATATTTTAGTTAATATAAAAAAGAAACAAAACCCAAAAACTAAATGAATAATCTTTCAAATAAAATTGCATATATAATTTTCGTAAATACTTTTCCTATGAAGAACTTCAAATCGGGTTATATATGTGCACCTTCTAACCTTAAGAGACGCCAGATTATTAACTTTAGGCTATTAGAATTAGTAGGAAGGTTTAACTGCCTATCACCTCTTACCTGTGTTTAATATATCATTTACAAATTATAACATGGTTTCATGACTGTGCATATACCGGGTGGTGCGTCACCGAGCGGAACATAGGAAATCCCATGTAAATTTTAAGGGGGTCAATTATTGGCTTCCCCTGTACATTTTACAGAAAAAATGTAAGATAACTTTTTGAAGAGACCAATCTGGCAAACCCTCTTGCCAAGTTTCAAAAAATTTTAATAAGCGAATCTTGAATTATTCAATTAAATATAACTGCAAAATTACCAATTTTTCGGTTCAGGTAAAACCAAACAGACACAAGCTACCAGCAAACAATTTGTTATAAGGCTTTGTCAAATCTGACGTACAGCCGAATACAAGGAATGTTTTTTTTCGTTTCATCAATTCATAACCGTTACATTCAAAGTAAAAGACAAAGTTAACATTATTTTTTTATCAAATCTTTATTTAATGTAAGTTTAAGTAGTTAAGTTAAACAAAAATTAATTTAATAAAAATTAAGACATTTGTGTGAAAACTCAACAATTTAAAAATAATAAAAAATTATGCATGTAGAGAAATCACTTATAGGGTTTTTGTGATTTCCATTTCATCGGTGCACTCTCTGGCAGCTGTCCGGTAATTTTTTCTTACCTTAAACTTCTTAAACAAATATATGTATAAAAAAATATATAATTTTGTTACATTTTTCATAATGCATGGGAAAAACATGTTTCTGTTAGCCTATTTTATGATGTTATTGCGTGGGAGTTTAATTATTTTAAAAAGAAAACCTTTATTTTATTTTATGTTAAGGTCAAAAATTAAAATAATTTAAGAAAGATAAAAGTTGGTTATCTTCTTAACATAACTTAATTTTTAATTTGTTTTTATAATTGAAATCATTTGATCACATAATGTTACTTTAACTTATTTTAACTTAATTTATTTTTCTGTATAATCCTAAATTAAGTTTAACTAATAACAATTATTACTATCGATCTTTAAAAAAATAATTTTATCATACTAGAATTTAATTAAACCAGTAGCTGTATCTGAAATATTTTTAATTTATTTTTTCATCAAGCCTATCTGGTCCATTTCAACCATTAAACGTTTTTTGGGGATATTGTGTCCGAGTATGAACAAAGCGATGTTCATTTTCTTGGCTCCAATACGGGCAATTCTGAACATTTGGTTCATTGTTGAGGGTGAATGTACATTCATCGGTTAAACAAATATTCATTAAAAAATTCCTATCGTTATTTGCTCTTTCCAACATTTCAAAACAAAATGCCATTCTTCGCCCTCATCTCCTTCCTGCAGCTCTTAATGTTTTTTGAATTTATACGAATAATATTTGTGTTTTTTCAAAGTGCGCAATACCGTTGTATTATTTTATTTACCTCTTGCCAAAGAACCCTCCACTAACCATTTTGTTTTCCTCCACACTCAGTAGAATATTAAGATCTTTGTTCTCTCTTTCTTCGGCTCTATTTTCAATATCCTGAGTTGAACATTTACAATTATTTATTACGGTACCTTTGGACTCGAACTTACTGTCAATACATATAATAGTTGAAATGGACGGAATGGGCTTGGTGGAAAAATAAACTGAAAACATTTCAGATACTGCTCTAAAACTGTTTCCCGCATAATGCCACTTAATTATGGATACTTTTTCGTAGATTGAATTTTTTTTTTTTCAAATATCGACTGTCACTGATTTATTGAAACTTTTCCTCATGTCAAGGACAATATTCATTTTACTGGTGTCTTGTTTGGTTTTACCTGATCCGAATAATTGAATAATTCAAGATTCGCTTAGTAAAATTTTTTGAAACTTGGCAGGAGGGCTTGTCAGATTGGTCTCTTCAAAAAGTTATCTTACATTTTTCCTGTAAAATGTACAGGGGAGCCAATTATTAAACCACCCAGTTACCCATAATATAAAGATCTTACATTACCAGTGGTGCATTGCCGGAGTGGTGTGGTGAGGAGCGGCCCATTCCGGAAATCATTTTGTTTAAGAGTGGGGAAGGCGGTTATACCGCCTAGTATAGTTTATTGTATTGTGTCAATAAATGTCTTAATAAAAAAATAAATAAATAAATATTGGCCCTTTTTAAAGATGTATTCTAATTCTAAAATACTGATATGAGGCAAAGGATCATGGGGATAAATTTGACAACATGCATTCATCTGAAACATCACTTACATTTGTCCTCTTACCATCAGATGGTCGTGCTTGGGGTTAGTTGTAGCACATGTATCCTGTGGTTAATCCCACTGCTTAATCTATCTCGATAGAATGTCATATGAATAAATCACCGGGTCTGTATTCTAAAACGTCTTTGCATAAAACTTTGCAAATTGTTCAGTATTTTAAACCTAATGTCATAGAACAAACATATGATGTGAAAGCACTTAGCAAAGATGAAAAAACTTATAGAAATAATTACCTTACTGGTTATCAGTTTCATTTATACTGTTAGTTTTTAATAGTATATTATATAATAAGATAAGGGTGGTAACTAGGTTTTAGCACAGGCAAGTGAAGTTTCATTCATTTAAGGGCGCTAAAAACCTTTACCGGAGGTGATATACACACTATATAGTCCATCTACAATGGATGGAATATATAGTGTATCATGTATAGGTGTACAATCCCAACCGCTGTGTTCACACATCGTCGTTGTGGTTGGGCCCAGTAGGATCTTTTGGAACATGCGCTAGAGTTGCTGGTTATCGGCAACTCTCTTGGCTAGCGTATCCGAAGCTATAAGATGAACACAAGGCTTTAACTCAAGGTGTTAGCATACCGTGCTGATGAGTGAATGACATCCTGTGCCTTAAACAGGTGTCTCCAACGGTGCCTCTGAGATACAGGGCGACCTCTCAGAGTATCTAGCATTTTACGCCCTCTACTGCGACCGCTCGGTCTATTGTGCTCACACCTTTTACATTTCTCCCAATAGGATCGAACTTCTAATGAATCCGATACCCAGATTGGGAAAGAGTTTTTTCTGCGGTAATGGGGTAGGGTTGCCAGGGGTCCTGGATTTAGAAGGATGTCCTGGATTTGAGGCTTAAATTTAGCGTCCTTCGAAGACCTTTGGAAGGACGCCTAATGTCCTGGATTTCTTATGGCCGGTTGCACCAACACTTTTTGCGACACTTAAGTTGTTCTTAAGCATTAACTGCCCCTTAAGTTTCAAATTTTTCTTGCACCAGCTGAATTTGGTCCTTAATGGTCCCTTAACTTTAAGTGTAGGATTTTCTGTACTTAATGATCCCTTAAGTAATTTGAAGTTGACATTTGACAAATATTTTGTTTATTGTTTATTTATTTTTCGTTTGTAGTTTCAAATAATTAATTTGATAAAAATTATGTAAACGAAGTTTTTAAACAATGGTGTTTTGGATTGTGATATTATAAATGCGATGTAAATTAGATTTCCAAGAAAAATGTAGAAACAGTGAATTTTTATTACTTATGGCAATTTTGCGATTTATTTACCTTTTTTTATTCTTTTGGACATTGTTCTGTCACAGGTTCTGTTATTTTTAAAAAGAACTGTTTTGACGAGATGGATAATCTTACATTTTTAAAGGTTCAAATTAACGAAACCAACAGTGCTCAGCTTACTTGAGCAAATCGAAGATGAGCTTTAGTTTAGAAATGACAAGTTTGTATTAGCTTTTAAATTTTAAAATTTTTTTTTTTTTAATTATGTATTCGTGTTTATATTTCATATTGACAATATTATTCCCTTTCCATGGCCGTAAAGAAAAGCGCCCTTGAACTTTTTTCCCATATTGTTATTAATTTTACAACAAAAAATCACAAACTAACTACTGATTTTGTATTATAATGTCTATAAAATAAAAAAATAAAGTTTTAATTATTTACAAAGATTCAAGTCGGATTACTTTTTATCATTTAAATGACACACAAGCTAGAAAAGGAAAGATCTAATATCAGTTAATTCTGATTATTCGCGTTGTAAAAGGCCAACAATAAAAAGAAGAACGATGCAACGTTGCCCTCTTTCTAAGTAGTCTTAGTTAAGTTGCAATAAAAATCAAATGGTGAAAGCGAAAACAATTTAAGTTACCCTTAATTTTAAAACTTCTTAATAAAGGTCTACTTAAGATATTTTTGGGTGCAAGCCAATAAATGCCTAATTTCAATTTATTTCTAAGCTTTGTAACAACACGGCGCCATCTTTTGTTTAATGGAAACAACTCCGTTATATGAACCACACATCGCTCTTTAGTTAGGGTATATGGAGGCGCGCGGCAAAATATATTTTTCGGAAAATAACTTGTTTGATTTTGATTCAGTTGTGGAAATCGTAACAAACCCCTATACATAGACATAAATATTGATAATTTGTATGAAGAATATTTTATTTAAAACCTACCCTTAAAAAAAGCTTGCGCTTTACCTCAGGAATCCATTTTTCCAAAATGGAACAAAATCTTTTTAGGAAACCCCGAAAGTCATTTTTTTTTAAAATTAATACAGTTTGTGTTTTCAATATATGGGTCAAACGCTGACTCCGAAAGATTTTCTTTATCAACAGTCGCAATAAACTTTTGGTTGACCACGTAAAAGCGAAGCTTTAGATAAAACAAATTTTAATTTAACCTGTCAAGAATTTTAAAATTTGGCAGTTAAAACAAAAGCTCTTGGAAGCCGTCCGTTCTAAAAAAAAATATTCTGTATCATAACACATTTTTTAAAGCATTTTTTAAGTTGTTATTTTGTTAAAAAAAACTTAGCTTTTGTTCATTTTTACATAAAATAAATTCTGTTTTAGTTTTAAAAAATGTCCTTTTTTTTGTGTCTGTCCTTCCTTTTAAACTTGTGTCCTGCGATTTGCAGATATAAACCTGGCAACCCTAAATGCGGGGCTCTGCCGTGGTGGACTATTACTTCCTAGCTCCAAACATTGGAAAACAGTGACAAGGTGCGCTGACCGAAACGGATAAATCCGTTTCGAGAGGTGCCACTCAAGGTCACAAGCAGACAAAGGTGCGCCGACCGAAACGGATGAATCCGTTTTGTAAGGTGCCCCTGAAGTCACCGGCGCCTGGTTCACGGGAAAGGACTAATCCATCCCAAACCAACAGGTGCTTAGGAAGGGTTCCCTGAATCTAAGCGGATGGCGGACAGAACCGCCTTTATAGGAAAAAGGGTTCCCTGGCTTTAAACAGAAAGCGGATAGGACCGGAGATGCGGCCGCAGAAAGAACATCTGGTTCCTGTAACAAGAACCTGGTAGCTACCCACGTCACTAGACCGGGAGAGGAGGGCATGATGGATCTAATCGTCTGCTCGTCATACTCTCCAGGAGACAGAGACACCAGAACACATTGTGCTCGTGTCCGGGACGCAGAGTAAGAGGAGATGTAAAAACTCTTTCCCAATCTGGTATCGGATTCATTAGAAGTCCGATCCTATTGGGAGAAATGTAAAAAGGTGTGAGCCACAATAGACCGAGCGGTCGCAGTAGAGGGCGTAAAAAGTCCACTCACTTTAAACCCACCTACCTACAGAGCTGCCCAAGTACTCGAATACTTTTACTCGTATTTTGGTTACGGATAAAAAAACTACTCGTGACTTTTACTCATAAGTATTGTTAATTTCAAATACTTATTACTCGTGCTTTCAAGTAAATTTAAATGTATTCGTAAAATTCTACTCGTAGTATACGAATATATTTTCTTTATTGTCGGCTCGGTAAAAACCATTCGTTTATGTTCTTCACCGTGGAATATCGCGCGGCACCCGACAAAGAAATTTGCCGCTTGGCGGTGCGCTTTGACTCTTTGGCGGCGGGCAGCCGCGCCGAAATCTTCAGAGGTTATTCTAGAGATTCTGGAGCATACACTTTCTTTCCCTGGAACCACACGTTGGAATTCTTACTATGATTCCATTAAGAAAATTTTTAAAACAAAAACAAAATGGTTGATTTGTTTGAACGGTTGAATTTAAAAAATTGTTTTTGTGAAAACGAACTTTTATATTTGAAAGAATACTGTCAAGTGATGGAACCATTGGCAGCTACTTTAGATGTTTTGCAAAGCGAAACTAATACATTTTACGGCCTTTTGCTTCCATGTTTAGCTTCACTAAAAAATAAACTAGGCAAACTATCAAAAATCAATTTTAAATTTGCATCGCCTTTAGTTAAAGCATGCCTAGATGGACTGCAAAGTAGGTTTAAACTTTTTTTACGTTAGACTCCCAAGTACATAGCGTTATAATAGCTTCGGTTGTACATCCTCAATGTAAGTTACGCTGGTATAATTTTATTAGTAAAACATAAGCCAAGCAAATATATTTATTGATATTAAAGAGAATGTAGATAAAAACCCTAAAAGAGTTGCTTGTGATTCTTGACCAGCGCCGTATCTAGGCGGTGGCGAGTTGGGCGCCCGCCAAGGGCGCAGCTACCTGGGAGGCGCAAAATCGACCATGAAAAAATGTTTTCATCAGTTGTCAGTATCGTTGTCATATTAATATTTTTTATTGACAAAATTAATTAAATAAATAAATTACAAGAAAACAATTTTATAGCAAATTTTTAACTTAGATACTTAATTTAATTATTTTCAATATATTAAGATTGAAAAAATGTATGAAATAATAATAAAATATCAATTTATCCAGATACCTATAGCGAGAATATAACTCCTTGAATTTTTTTAATATTTAAGCTGCAGATAAATTGGTATTTTATACATTGGGGGCAGCTCTAGTTCCAAACTTATAATGTATTTTTCTGGTAGTTTCTGTAAAAATCAATGAATCATTCGTTTAGCTAATATATATGTTTTAAATTCGACTCTTACCATGGGGATCTCAGAAACGGTAAGAGATACAAGGAAGTTAAAATTGGGACAAATTTGCCTATAGGGCAGCCCAATAATACACTGTTAAAAAAATTGAAGTTATCTCTTGTAATTTTGGAAATTTGGCAAAATAACTAAAATGTCCAATTTTTATTTTTATTTTTTTACGAGCTTATTTTAAAAGGTAAAAAAAATCTAAAAATACATTACTTATCGGAACTTTTTGCGCCTTATGTATTGGTGAAGTCAAAACCTTTTTAGAACGTTTCGTTTTCGTGAAACCATCTACAACATTATTACTTTTTTTTTAAATACTGCCCTGGTTTTTTTATGGATACGCAACTTTGCCCCAATTTAAACTTCCTCGTATTTTTTACCGTTTCCGGTAGCCCAAGGGTGACAGTCGAATTTGAAACACCCTGTATATTTTAAAATCTTTTTACATGTTTTATAGCAAAGATTTTAAATTTTTTTTGTAAATACTTTAATACCAGTTTTTAATTAAATATTTTGTTGCATATTATTTAATTTATTAAAGTATAAATGTTACGTTTTAGAAGGCCTTAAGACTTATATTTTTGTAACTATTATTTTATTGTTGAGAAAATTTATTCTAAATTTAATCGTCCTCAAATAAGGATGTATAGTTAATTTATATTCCACTTCTTTGATCCAGCTACAAACAGTTGTTTTATGTAAATCGTGTCTATTTCAAATAGTAGGCTAACATTTCCATATAAAAAATAAAGAATTTGACACAAATTCCACCACAAAATTGGTATTTTAAAGAAACGAAATCCTCGGATCAAAAAACTTTAGATCTACAACTTTGCACTTTAATTTTGTAAAATTTCCTGGGGAAAACCTCCGATCCTCCCGTTTTCGTTGAAGGGTATTCCATAATCCCCAAAAACCCCGGTGTGTGAAGGGGGCGCAAATGTTAAGCCCCGCCAAGGGCGCGGCCATACCTAGATACGGCACTGTTCTTGACATAGGTTTTTCGATTTTAAAGATTTTGAAAAACATGAGAACGTTCCGGGGACAATTTTTCCTCAGAATGAATCTAGTTTTTCAGAAAAAGCAAAATTAGTTAAAAACCTAGCCGAATTAGAGTATTTAAGGTATATTAGTGATTCGCAAAGAATGTATGTTTAGTTTTTACGTTCTTGTATTTTTTAAAAAGTTGTGATATGTTTTTATTTTAGAAATAAACTTTAGCTTTCAAGGAATTTTGTTTTTAGTTTTTTTTACCTATACATAATATACATACATATGCCTAAAGATTTTATATGCATGTGTAAAAAACTAAGTAATATTTAGTACTACGGTAAATAAAGACATCTTTAATTTTGATTACTTTTTAGCATCTTTTATTACATTTTAAATTTGTAAAAGTATTGTATTTTACTTGTACTTTTTTCGAGTACTACTGTAACTGTATGCTGCCTCTGTAAAATTACTTATGAGTAAAATACTTACAAATACATTTTATTGAGTACTTGTACTCGTAGATCATACGAATACATTTTTTTTTTACTCGTGCACACCTCTGCCTACCTACCTACCTCCATCTACAATCCTAGCATTTTAAATTCATTCTGAAAATATTTTTTTCCATTAAAACTGTTTTAGTGTCTTCAAAATCTGACAACAAAATGTCAACCAGCGATTTTTAAACTACAAAATCACAAAACATGTTGGGAAAACAAAGCTGCCTTGTAAAGTCATAGTAGCAATAACTGAATTATGGTTCCTAATGATGCTACTTTCAACTCAAAAGTAAAGTCAAACCGAACATGGTCAAAAAATCGAAAATTTCCAAGTTAGTGGAAGCCTCTACAACAAATCTAGTGCTCGCTACGAGAAAGAATCGATGATTTACTTGATTTGTCAAATGGTGCTTTTAAAAATGTGTGAGAAGTTAACCTGGATGTTTTAATTGCATATTTTGAAATAACCTGCAGTCACTAATAATCAGCATTGAAAATGGTATTAATTCAAATATAACTATAGAGTTTTAACTTTGTTAGCTATTGTATCATTAAATATTTAGGTTAAATTTTAATTTTTTGTCTTGTTCAATAAATTGTTGTACTTACCAATCCAGGATTTTTATAAAGCATTTCTAAAATTATAAAAAAGACAAATACACAAACACAACAACATTGCAGTTTTGTAGGAACTGTCACTTTACCACAGTAGTGTGGTCAAGAAGTAGTTCCCACACTAAAAATAGTATGTGTAACTCTACTTACCATGCGGTTGTATAAAAAACATTTTTGTTAAATTTGTAACTAATTAAACCAAAATAAAGTTCAGCATTTTTCCATGGATATAACCGTTGGACTATAGAAATTTGATAGTTTTACATGTTTCACATTTTTTGATATATACATAATGGCCCCAATTAGCTTAATGACAAAAAACACTTTATTTGTTGTTACTTAGGGAATAACCTCGGAAATACATATCTATAAATATACCTACAAAGGGTATTAATGTCGGAATCTTTCCATATTTCTTTACTAAAGTGCAATATTTTAGTTTACCTGGACTATCATATGTAAGAAATCATTTTATGATTATTGCAAAATAATTGATCTTATGTTATGAATTGTAACTAAAAGATGATGTAATTTTATAGTATGTGTTAGTCTTGTATTAGAACTATGGTAACCTTTTTTAAAATCAATGCTATTTTCAGGCACTTTGGTTAGTGTTCACCGAAATAAAGCCCGTTTTGTTATAATTCATTAAATTCCACAATCAATGGTACCTACTCAACATGGCCCATATTTTTTTCTTCTCAAAGATAATACTACTGTGGCAAATTTCATAAATGTTAAAAGTTACTAAATAAAAGAAAAACAAAAATATATTTTTTAAAGGTAAACAGTTTAAAAATAGGTTCTGAAGGTAAGTGAAAAACAAGTTATTGAGTTTCATTGAAAAAAACAGACGCCAAAACTTGAAACAAAAATTTTTAACTAAAATACACTTACTATCTGTTCCCTGACGTTATTATGAAAAATCTGCTCATTTATATCTGGTTCTTCATCGAATTCATCATCCATTATATTAATTTTTCACCTATTTGTTAAAACTGGTCCTTCCAAAACAATAAAGTTTATCATTTTTTTAATACTACTTTTAAGCTCTGAACATCTTTAAATATGAAAACTGAAATGTTTAGACACTAAATTTTTAATACAATTTAACAGTTTAATTCACAAACAGTGGAATTTACTTAAAATTAACGTTACTTCTCCTTCAACTCCTTAACACAAAAATTCACATTCGACACGAAAAATAAAACTACGTCAGTTTGGTTTTTGCACATCGTGCACATCCTTCAAAAGTGACAGTGACAGTCGATCTGACACTTCGGCGCAACTCCAATGTATGTTTGGTTGCCTTCTAATTTTTTGACCAGGCCTGAAATGTTTTATTTTAAGTAAGTCTCCATAGTTCAGGGTGGCATTCAGACTACTACAGAGGGAACGATCCGGAAAGTATTTTTAACTCTAACATTAAGATCCGGAAACGGTTTATGAACGTACTACAATAATAGTTAAAGTTTTTTAGCTCCTATAATACATAATACATTTATAGGACTACCCTGTATAACACAACTGACAGTGACAACAAATAATTTCGTTCTAATGGCTTTTTACACAATTTGTGGAAAACCAGAATGTGTTAACTTTGCTCACGCTGCTTACGTGGCCCAGTATTTGTGTGAACGTTTGCCGAATTTTAAGTATAAGAAAATAGAAAAAACTACATCCAACTGGCCGGTAAAAATTTTACAATAATATATGAGTGCTAACATAATTATACATGGTGTTACAAGAAACATGGGACAACGCTTTAAGGTTCTCGCCACTAGCGCGACGCGCGCGCGACGCGATGCGATTAAATGCATCAGACATACTTTACATGTAATCAAATTGAAACCTGCCCATCTAGGCGACGCGATTAAATGCAGCAGGAATACTTTACATGTAATCAAATTGAACCCCGCCCATCTAGGCGACGCGTCGCATCGCATCACGCCGCGCCGCGTCGCTCTAATGGGCGAGAACCTTTTATGCGGGAATTTCTTGTTCGAAAAAAGGATGGTAATTGTCTCAAAAGTTGCCTCCTCTCCGTTTTTGACCAAATTTGGTATACGGGAGTTTTTTGGGGCGCTGATTACAAATCTATTTTTTCGGCAACGTTTCGTTTTCGAGATATTCATCATCAAAGTTGAAAATCAAACTAACCTTATTTACACTATTCCTCCTTCTATTTGTACATAATTTTTGATTTTTACACTGCATTAGCAGCTAAAATTTCGAGCTATAGGAATTATAAATATATTAGCTTATGCCATAACCTCAAATGATACAGTTTGCCGTACGTAAAACTCACTAGAACCTCGCTAAAAACAGAAATAAGATTTTTTTTGTAATAACTTTTCCATGACAAGTAGAATACAGTTCTACTTAACATCTAAATTATTATTATCCTAACCTCTGAACTAGTTCAGCTTTATTTCCTCCTTAAGGACGACCATGGCACTTCAACCATCGTCGTAACTAAACACAATTGTGGGCTTCTACGCACTAATAAAGCACCATCAATAAATTTTTATTTAATTGCACTGATATTAGGGGTAATAATGCTTGTTGCCTAGCCATATTTATAAAAAGTGTCCAAAACTTTCATATTGCTACCCTTTTAACATGACTTGGACGCGCTTGCGCTGACCATACCTTTAAAGGCCTATTATTTCTTCTGGCGTACAAGAAACGTGTATTTCTTGTTCGAAATCCAAGTTTCCGTTTTCATTTCAAATATGTCTTTGCGAACATAGTATTTTGTGCCATAGAGTAAGTACGTTTAACAAAATATATAGTACTTGCGATTTCACAATACATTTCGGAAGTGTGAAATAATGACACGTAACGGCACTTTTTTTCACTCATATTTTACTTTTTTTAACGAGTTTAAAAAAGGTACCTTATTAATTAATATAGGTTTAATTTTTTTTGTTTTTATACCGATCGCAGAAAAATGTTTATTTTTTTATTAGGCGGTATATCAAATAAGTTATTAAAGCGAAGTTTAAAATAACCCTGTATATTGGACTAAATCTTACTTTATTTCATTTAGTTTAGGACTCCAATACACTTTTTCGTAAAAAACAAGCAACTTGGAAATCTTGTTCTTATTGTGGTTCGCACCAGATCAAAATAAAAACGTTTTTTTGACGATTTGCCTTTGATTGCAGGAGACGGGTTTCTACCTTCTATTAAAAAGAATGATTTGACTAAATAAATTTAATTTTCTTTCCATTCATAGTGTAATCAATACAATTCTAATGCTGCTGCTTAGCAGCAGCTGATTGTTCGATTTGCTTTTTGAAATGCATCATCTATTGCTATTTATTTCATATATAATTTTATTAAGTAACCTATAAAAAAAATATTACTTTTACTATAATTAGATTAAGACTAACATCATATTGCTTTTACTTAATTTTAAGACCAAGAAAATGCTTCAAAAGTTTTTACACTAGAGTATCAAATTTGAAGTATCTGTTTTTATAATTATTTTTTTTATTTATAGGACTTTGTGGCAAGCCTAAATCAAAAAAACAAATGGTATATGGTAAAAAGCCCCATAATTTGGAAAGAAATAAGTACATGGGGAGGTAAACCCTACTTAATAGGTGGCCTAGGAGAATTCTGGGAATACTGCTACTGTTATTACGGGTTGGAATCATTAATACCAAGAGCGGACTTGCAAAAATTAGCGAATGATAACGTAAAAGTAAGTAAGACATATGTAAAAAAAAGTAAAAAAAAATTAATACTAGAGAATATATCGTTCTGGCGAAATACTTCTAAGCAATAAACAAATACGGTGTTTATGTTCATACATACAGTCACTTCGGAAGAGAAGTGACCAATGAGTTGACATTATAGATAGAGAAAGCATTTCATTCATAAACGCAATCAAAAGCTGCGCCCAACATGTTGTGTTTATTATTGACGATAGAATGGTACAAGCATAGTTTGTTCTTACTTGTGAAATGATAATCCAGGAATCATATTCGTTATTTTACGCATTTGGCACTGCCTTACCATTTTAATTTATTAAAAGTACTTACACAAAACTGAAATTTATACAATTGTCACAAAAATTACCCAAACAACAAAAAACGTTTAAACGCCATATTGAATGTGTCATCTGTCGAGAGAAGCCGAAGGTGGCGGAAGTACGCTTCTACGAAAAATCCGCTGTTGTCACTTTGTCGCGCCTTTATTAGTGGCTGTCTAAAAACAAAATAGTATTTTGACATCATTTGTTTTCTGTGTTATACTTTATAGTAATAAATATAACAAATATTATTCACAGTTTAAAATAGAATAGTAGAGCTTAATTTGATGTAATTTAAAATATAAAATAAGTAAAATTTAATCATAATATACTATCAAGTAAATGAAACAAAAAGATACTTGGCAGCCACGCTTTACGACAAAATAGTATTTGTAGTAACCATTTTCCCGGATTTTGGTGGATTTTATTGTTTCGAGTACAGAGGTTCATTCATCGCTAGGCAGAACCTTAGAATGAGCGTTTATGATGCCACGCTTATGCCAAATCGATGCTTTCTCCAGTTAAACTAACTCGTTGGAAGTGACCTAAGTCCAAAAATACAATTTTTGTGTTATATGAAAAATGGCAGATAAAATATGACAGAGAATATACTAAAGCCAATATTCGCCCAGCATGGATCTTTTTTTGGACGAGAGTGCAGGGCAGTGACAAAGGATGTGCTTCACCGTCTTGTCTTCCTGTTCACAACCCCAACACATAGAGGTGTCATTTATACCTATTCTAAAGAGGTGCTTTCTCAATTGACAATGTCCAGTAAGAACGCCCCTGATTAGGTGAAGGTTCTCCCTAGGCATTGCCAAGTAATGTTTAGCTGTCTCTTTGTCAGGATAGTTCAGTAACTCCCTGTAAAACTTACAGTTTACTGTTTCATCCCATCGCCTTGTAAACTGCTGATGAGAGTGTCTTTTGATTAGGTCCTTCATCGCAGACCCTGTCAGACCTACGAAAGGTTCGGATCCAAATGGTTTGGTCCCGGCAGCCTTCGGCCAACGAGTCAGCAATGCGGTTACCTTTGGAGTGAGTGTGTCGTTTGGTCCAGCAGGGGTCGACCACATTCCTGCTGGAAGCATCCGCAAGGGCACGGTGACATTCTAGTACCAGACCCGAAGTGTAGCGTGGTCTCCTAAGGGCTAGTAGTGTTTGTCTGCAATCAGTATCTATAAGCACAACATTATCAGTTATGTTCCTACCGATTATTTCTTTTGCAGCTATGGTTATTCCTGAGAGCTCAGTTTGGAGCACGCTTGGAAACTCACCCATAGCCCATTTGATGTTTAGGATTAGATATCTAGAATAGATTTCACATCCTGTACCTTCTTTTGTTTTCGAACCGTCTGTGTAGATGCTGATTACACCTGCCACGTTTGTGTTCGATTCTCCCTTAATGTCAATTTTGTAGGGTTTTATAATCGACGTCCGGACAAAATTAACGCAACAACATATTAAATTGTATTATTTAATATGTTGTTGCGTTAATTTTTGCTAAAATTAATGAGGATTATGTTTTACAGTTAGAAAAAACATTTTTGGATAGGTGCGGGTATATGACATTTCACATTTCTTTTGAGGTAATCCCATACATGTTTGATCGGATTCAGATCCGGGCTTTTTGGTGGCTATTGCATATTTTTTATACCAACTTTTAACAATCTTTCTAACCACGCGAAGCCGAGCATAGTCTGGCATAAATAAGGAATTGGGCCCCATAAAATGGCAGAAAGCAACCTATTTTCTACTACAAAATTCCTTAAGATGGTAATCAATATTCATATAGATCTTGTACATCCCTGAACTAATTCTGTGCTAGCGTCAAAGCAGATGTCACCCCAGAACATAACAGAGCCATCGTCAAATGGAATCTTTGCAGAAATATGGCAAGAAGCAAACCTCTTTCTTGGTCTTCGTCATACTCTTCGTCATAACTCTAGTTTTATTTGTGAAGAAAACTTGTTTCCACTCATTTACAGACCAATTTTGATAATTTCAAGCAAAATGTAACCTGGCAACTTAGCACAAGTGCAGTGGTTGATCTCCTACTGTTTCATCCAGCATCATTTAACCACCTTCTTACTGTTCTAGAAGAAATTGTGACATTGCGGGTAACTTCCAGTTCGTTTATTATCATAGAATTAGTGGCAGTCCTATGTCTTAAAGCGTATTGTCTAAAAAAATGGTCATCTCGATTGTTAGTGCATCGTTTTCGCCCTTGCCCTGGTCATAGTTGCTTTCTATAATAAGTTCCTACTTTAGTCAAACGTTTAACCATACGACTTATTGTGGAATGATGTTTGCCTAACAAATTGGCAATATAACTCTAACAATATCCCTCATCCAATAAAACTGATGCTCGCACTCTCTCGTGTTCAGTTAAATTTCTTGTTTGATTCATTTCTCCAATTTTTGTCACAAATAAAAAAGTCTGCCATAGTACCTTTAAAAAAGTATCAAATTGGTAGCTTAATTTTTGAGAAAAACTGTAGCAAAAATTGCTCAAAACTGATTACCTCCTAAAAACCCCATAAAATTGGCAATCTAAACGAATTGTTTCGACTGATCCAATTAACAATGAAGGCCCCCACGCACTAGCAACTTTTTCGAAACAACTATTTAGTTGCTTTGAAGAAATTCGAATGAAACACTCGGTATTGCCGCAACTAAATAATTGCGTCCAAACCTATTCCCAGGGTGAGTAAACAGTTGCCGGCAGAAATAGACCACGTGGGTTTCTCTCTAACCGCGCGTACTGTCAACTATTCAGTTGCTTGACGGCCCATGTTCAGAGCTCTTTCATTACTTTTTGCAATAAATAATTTAAACCAGTAGCACCTAGTATTATTATTTTATTTACATTAGAGTCACCGCCAATTTTTCTTAAGGTGGTAGAGCCTGTCGTAATGACGTATTTTGGTAAGTTTTTTGAGCTCCAAGGGTAACCAGTAGTTACTCAAAAGTGTCTATGCTCATTCTAAAGTAACTAAAGACCTTATTTGGATATTTTTTTTATTTATCGAACAGCTTATAAAATTGCCCATCAGAAAGTCTGGAACTAATTATTGGTACCCAAAACTTTTTGTTCCTTTGCTTGTTTTTGTGACGTCTCAGAATGAGCGCAACAGCGCAAATTCACGAATTACGAAATTCATTGACTAAGCTGAGAAGCAACTATTTAATCGCCAGTGCGCGATGACAGGCTAATCACGGGTGAGTAAACTATTTAGTTGCCAGTGATTAAAGTTGCCAGTGCTCGGGCGCCCTAAGGTAAAGTTTAGTTATTTTTTGGATAATTTCATACTGTTGCGTTAATTTGTCCAGGAGTGTATTTATTTCCTGCTTAATATTTTTTTAAATCTTGTAGTTTTTTCAAGAAGAACAAGCGAAAAATTCAAAAAAAGGCCAGACTTATAATATAGTTATAGGTATCATTGGAGTCAGAAAAAATAATATAACCGAATATTTATTGGAAACCCTTCTTGACATACCAGAATTTTCGAAAAGCAATGGGTTTTATGTAAAATTATACGAAGAACACTTAAATGATCCTCAATTTGACAAAAAAGAGAGAAAATTCCTGCAGGTCATTGTAGACAGATTTAACGAGCTAGCTGTTTTCGGTAACAGGGAAGTTGTTAAATTGGTTGAAAGTGTAGATGAAGTAGTTGATGGTACAGATTTGTTGATTATGCTCGAGGATCATGTCCGGTGGGTATAAGTGGGTCGAGTTGTTGTACATGCAAGTTCAAGAAAATAACTTACACTTTGTAAAAGAAGGGGTTCTGTTCCATTTGCTTAATAAATGTGTCGGTATTTTTAGCTGACCGATTAGGACATTTCTCGTTACCTACTAGACGAAATAGTGACTAATCTGATAAAAGTTTTGCATAATTTAGATACCCCATTTTTAATTAGTAGGTATCTAAGATTAGGTAATACAGGGTGTTTCCTAACTAATCTAAAATATTTAGGAGGGTGATTGTGATTTCTTAAGTATTTTCGTGAAAAAAGTTTATATTAATATACATGTCAAAAAATGTCTCCTTTTCAAAATTAAGGCTGTTTTACTTTATTTTAATTTTTTTTTGTTTCTTGTTGTTATCGAAAAAATGAAATATCATCTTTTTCTCAAACGTTAAACGTTTACAGTGTTTGTTAGTTTTAAAATGTTAATAAGTATTGTTTATTAGGGTTATACCAAGTTACTAATTATTTTTAAAACAATTTATGGGTACATCCCAAAATAATTTAGTTTTTATACATTTTCGATAAGATACCTGTTTTTTAGAGTTTTGAAAGGGGATATTTTTCTACATATGTCAATATGACCTTTTTTCAGAGAAACGCTTAAGGAATCATCTTCTTAAATATTTTAGACTTCTTTAAAAATACCCTGTATATTAGACAGGCCAAAGACTTCGAAAAATGCAGACCCACCTGACCCAGTGTTATATTCATAGGTTGTTCTATCGACCACCGACACTACAGCTCGACTATTACGATATAAGGGCAAAAGCGGTATCACAGACGAACCTATATTGCCAAATAAGCCTTTGTAAAGTTAAAATTCGCCATTTAAAAGGTCAAAAAATAAAAAAATTATATATAGAATAAAAGAATGTCAATACGCAAATTTACTGTTTTTTTTAGTGGAATATAGCTTCAATCGTTATTCTAAAGAATTAGGTATGTACTTACTAGGTAGGTAGGTTTAAACTGAATGGACTTCTTACGCCCTCCACTGCGACCGCTCGGTCTATTGTGGCTCACACCCTTTTATATTTCTCCCAATAGGATCGGACTTCTAATGAATTCAATACTAGATTGACAGAGAGTTCTTACATCTCCTCTTACTCGTGTCGCTACCGGACACGAGCACAATGTGTTCTGGTATCCCTGTCTCCTGGAGAGTATGACGCGCAGACGATTAGATCCATCATGCCCTCCTCTCCTGGTCTAGTGACGTGGGTAGCTACCAGGCTTGTTACAGGAACCAGATGTTCATTCTGAGGCCGCATCTCCGGCCTTATCCTATGAAAACGGTCCTATTCGCTTTCTGTTTAAAGCCAGGAAACCCTTTTTCCTATAAACGGTCCTATTCGCTTTCTGTTTAAAGCCAGGAAACCCTTTTTCCTATAAAGGCATATAAAGAAAATATATAATTTGACACAAATTTTACCACAAAATTGGTATTTTAAAGAAACGAAATTATCGGATCAAAAAACTTTAAACATACAACTTGCACTTTAATTTTGTAAAATTTCCGAGAAAAAACCCTTATTTTTAGATTTATGGTTCCCCTATGACAAAAAATTGTAAATTTTTTTGAAATTGATTGAATTTACAACAAAATGACTATTTTAAACGTTGTAAGTTAGTAGATTTAAATTTCTTTTTTTCTGATAAGGCAATTAAAAGTTATTTAAAAAAAAACTATTTGTAAAATCGTTGCATACCTGCTACATACCTTAATGAATCCACCAGTAATAAATAAAATGTCTTGTCAACTTTTTAATTGATGTTTTACTTTGTATTAGTTATTTCAACATGTGTTACAGTATTGAAGAGAAAATAACAATGATTAAATGGTATTATATGGAAAATAGTTATCGAAAAGTATCCGCCATGTTCTCTACGTTTTTTCCTGACAGACACATTCCAAGTAAGACAACAGTTTAAAATATCGTTCATAAGTTTGAGACAAAAGGTACTGTTATTAATATATCGCTTAACATACATTAAAATGACGCGATGGAAGAGCTCAAGAAAATAATGCCGATTTAGATGTTTTACTTCATATAGAAGAAAATAAAGGAATTAGCACCAGGCTTCTTGGCAAAGTTGTAGGAAAGGATCACAGCACAGTACTACGCAAATTAAAGAAATATAAATATCATCCGTACAAATACAAAGACATAGGATTAGGGCGCATGAGATCGAAGAGTAGATTTTTGTTTTGAAGTTATGGAAAGGGCGAATAACGATAGGGACTTGTTACGCAATATTTGTTTTAGTGACGAATGCACCTTTAAATTAAACAATGAACCAAACGTTCAAAACATCAGATACTGGAGCAAAGAAAATGAACACAGATTTGTATCTACAAAGACTCAATACCCTAAAAAGGTAAACGTTTGGGCGGGTATATTTGGATATCGGATTATTGGACCTTTTTTCTTGAATCACAATTTGGGAACAGACACTTTTTTAGAACTATTACAAAATCAAGTGGGGCCGGCATTGGAAGAAGTTGCACCTGACAATCAAGACATTAATTTGGTTTCAAATGGATGGTTGTCCTGCACACAATTCACGAGAAGTAAAGGAATATGTTCAAAATGTTTTTAATGGACTCACTATAGGACCAAATTACACCATAAATTGGCCAGCTAGGTCTCCTGATCTTTCGCCAAACGACTTCTTCCTTTGGGGTCATATCAAAAATGTTATTTATACAAATTTGAGTTATCAAAATTTAGAAGAATTAAAAGTTTCAATTTCAGCGGCGTGCGATCGACTATCGGCATTTCAACTTCATAATGTAAGAACTGAATTTTATAACCGTTTAGGATATTGCTTAGCAGTAAACGGAGGTCTGTTTGAGCATCTAATTAAAAAACATTAGCTTTTAGTTTCAATGTGTTGTGTTAAAACGTATTTTTAGATAGTTTTTAAGTGTGTTTTTCACCTTCCTATGAAATTGTTCCATTATGTAAAATCTCATTATGTAGTTTAATGTAATTACTTGTATTTATTAAATGATTACAACCATTATTTTCTCTTCAATACTGTAAAACATGTTGAAATAACTAATACAATCCATTATAAAAGAAGTAACATGTGAATTAAAAAGTTGACAGGACATTTTATTTATTACTGGTGGATTCATTAAGGTATGTAGCAGGTATGCAACGATTTTACAAATGCACCACCCGGTATACTCCCCAAACCACCCGGTCTGAGGGGGGGGCGCAAATGTTAAGCCCCGCCAAGGGCGCGCCATACCTAGATACGGCCCTGCTTCCTAAGCACCTGTTTGTTCGGGATGGATTAGCCCTTCCCCGTGAAATAGCACCGGTGACTTCAGGGGCACCTTACAAAACGGATTCACCCGTTTCGGTCGGCGTACCTTTGTTTGCTTGTGACCTTGAGTGGCACCTCTCGAAACGGATTTATCCGTTTCGGTCAGCGCACCTTTGTCACTTTTTTCCTATGATAGCGGTTCTGTCCGCTTTCTGTTTAGAGCTAGGGAAGTAATAGTCCACCACGGCAAAGCCCCGCATTACCGCAGTAAGGCTAGATACTCTGAGAGGTCGCCCTGTATCTCAGAGGCACCGTTGGAGACACCTGTTTAAGGCACAGGATGTCATTCACTCATCAGCACGGTATGCTAACACCTTGAGTTAAGCCTTGTGTTCATCTTAGCTTCGGATCCCTCCCATACGCTAGTCAAAAGAGTTGCCGATAACCAACAACTCTAGCGCATGTTCCAAAAGATCCTACTGGGCCCAACCACAACGACGATGTGTGAACACAGCGGTTGGGGTACTTACTAGAACTTTGGATCCATTATAAAAGAATACGAAAAAGTATTAGGCCCAACACAATCCTCAAATTATTTATTTAAAATATTAAGTAGTTTATTTTTAGTTTTTTTTGTAAAAATCTGTTATTGAATTAGTGCCTAGAATAGATGTTAATATTTTAGAAACATAATACAGTAATTTAATAGTTTACCGACAAATATTTTTTACAGCTTTATTAACTGTGCAATAAACGTCTACCAATTTACTGTTTAAAAAAACCACAATACAAACAACGAGGTTATAAAATAACTAGAAAGATCGCGGACTCTAAAAAACGGCAAGGGAAATGTCATTTCGGCCATATTGGTCCCACCCACCAGTCCGAGGCGGTTTTAGTTGTTTTTTCCTGTGTTTTCGTTTAGTTTTCATATATGTGAAAAGTTTTTGCTGTGGTTTATAGATATTTTATAATTTTGAACAATAATGAGGCAGTGTTTAGTTCCAGGTTGTAAAAATTTGGAAGATAAGAAGGAGAATTTGGGTGGAATTATAATTCATGCTGTTTTAAATGAGAATTTGCTTTTAATTATGATCGTTTATTTGTTGATAGATCCGACATATAAGTTGGATTACAAAGAGAAAAATAAGCGGCTACGGTACATTCAACTTTTTTCTATATATTTACTTTGAAAATTTGAATAAATAGCAAAATTAATGCAAATTAATAGGGTTAAACTGAATTAGAAACCGCTCAGTAATGAAATGTAAATTATAATTCCAGTGGACTTTGTTTTGAAGAATAGTAGAACCTTGAGTAGCTCGAATTGATTAGTTTTGTTTAAGTTAATTTATTTTCATAATGTCAGTTTATTTTTTTTCTGTTCTTATCTCTTTGGAAAATTCTCAAATAAAGTTGATCCTTTCAACAGACTAAAATGTATTCTGCTAAAACCTAGTTGAAAAAAATTTTTGACTTCGATACAACACATCACATGTAACATAACAAAATTCAAGTGACAATAACGGTAATTTGGTTTTATTTTGGTATGCTATTTTATAACTAATCTTACGAGATAGTTGTATCGGTATTTCAGGGCTACCAACTGATAATATATAGTATTATTGCTCTATTGATTTAAAGAATAAAATAAATTAATACTTTTTATTTAATAGAATACCCAAAAATGAGACCAAAAGAACAGCATGGTTAAAGGCAATGGGACTTACAAACCGAAGCGCTTCTTGGATGATGTCTCTTTATCTTGTCCAAAGATTTTATTTGGCTATATTTCAATTATCATCGGTTTTTCTTGATTATCTTCAGGAATATGGAGAATACCTCCATGGATACTCCGATGATATGTTTACTAATTTATGAAGTTTTTTTTACCAAAATAAATGGGATGTTTATCTTATTTTATAAAATAGGTAGTTGTTTTAGATTTTCATTTTAGACCATAACTTAATGATCAGTTAAGTATTTATCTATTTGCAAAACTTATACCATTTTGTACAATATATGAATATATATGTATCCCAAACACTCCTTTTAATTTATTTTGTAAGTTTTTATAGTGCACTTATAAACCAGTACAAAAGTTAATACAAAAGTGATGAATACGACTCTGTCGAGTCAGCCATATTGGTCCCACTTTGTTTACTCCAAATATTTAACGTGTGTAGCATTGGTTGCGTTCTTTCTAGTTTCTTTTATAACCTCTGTGAATACGAACCATTTATGTATAAAAAGGAGTACCTACCCAAGGTTGAAATAAATAACTACTTTTTCATTTAAAACCTTGGTAAAGTAAACAAATCTTGTTTTGCTCTTCATTACCCTGGGTTTTCCCATTCTTTATGTTAACAAGTGAACAGTTTTTTATTAAAAATTACTTTTATAGCCTAAATTTCGTATTGTTAAAGCGACCAAAATTTAATAAGTGGGCGAATTTGACAACATTGGTATTAGTGAATTCTACATCAGTCACGCAAACAACGATTTGATTCGATCTTCGCAAGAAGTTATGTAGTCAGTGCGCTGTTACCATTATCAAACAGTTTTAATGTAAATAAAAGCGTTTTTGTTTTTATGTCTTTGGTAGGTAGTGCACTACAAATGTTTCTTCCATAAATTAGTATGACGTATCACAAAAATAAAATGTACAAATCTTAACTCTTTTTAGGGAAGAAGGTGAGACCTGTGAAGCCTGGAGGAAACGATGCATTACCCGAACAGCGTGTCTGTCCGTTAAAATAAACATCATTGGCAAACGACCTTTAAGAGTGATCTTTTGCAATGAGGGGCCAATGTGTTTAATGGCCACGTGTATGATCGAGTACTGCACAGTATTAGTTCCTGCAAATATTGTAGTGCTAACAGCTGATCGAGGATTGTCTGTAATTAGAGCTATTTCTGAAATAACCGGAGTACAGGCGGAGAAAATTGGAGCTCCACCAGTATGGGGGTTCGTAGGTTATAATGAATACATTGATGAGGCTAATATTCTTTTCAAGGCCCATATATTTAAGCCATATGCCAGGTAAATAATCATCAATGAATTAACAATTACAAGGTAGCCAAGAAGGGTTGATACAATTTTGTGACATTGTAGACGGAAACAAACTCATACCACAGGCCCAAATAAGACTTTATTTCATAAATTTTTTCCATCCACTTTTACTGTGTAGATGTGGGTTATTTGAGCTGTTTACACATTTTTTACCAAAACGATTTTAAAATAAAACGTTTAATAGTAAGGAGAATTTATTTTGTATCTCCCAGATACATGTCGTATGTTAAGCCGCGTTTACACCAAAATCTTCCACTAAGTTTTCCACAAGTTACGACAATTTGTTGCTTTTTCTACAAAATACAGCAAATTTTTTTGTCTTCCACTTGTGGAGAGACAAATCTTCCACTAAATTTTGGTTTCCCGCGGAGTGTCGGTAAAGATCAAAGAAAGTTAGCAACTAAAAGCGGAAGATTTGTTGCTGCGCGCTTTGCTCAAGCAACTTGTGGAAAACTAGTGGAGAACTGGAAAACTACTGCCTAAACCTTTCGCGCCAATTCTTTGGCAACAAGTTTTTCACTTGTTTCTTTAAATAAAAGGAAAAGCAATTTTTAGTTTTCTACAAAAAATCTTCCACTTGTTGCTCTAATATGAGAAGAGCAACTTTTAGTTGACAACTTTTAGTTTTCTACAAACAATTTTTTGTCCACTTTTAGTTGTCAACTTTGGTGTCAACGCGCCTTTAATGTACATTCAGAGGACGCTTGTAATGGAGTGTTAATAACTGATAGATTTTACGACGAAATGTTTTATATTTTAAATGAAGTTTCAAAGCGAACGAAATCTATAGTGATTAAATACCGTATTATAGTTACCGCCTCTAACTTTTGTAGCCTCTCAATTTCCGCGAACTTCACAATTTAATTACAAAACGATGACCAAAAAAATATTGTAACTAACTCGGGCCTTAATTGGCGATAAATGATCTCAACCCTTAACGCGTTCGCTGGCCACGCGCGTTAAATGGCTTCGTTCATTAATCGCCCTTATCAATGCTCTTGTTGCGTAAATATAGTGATTAAATACCGTATTATAGTTACGCCTCTAACTTTTGTAGCCTCTCAATTTCCGCGAACTTCACAATTTAATTACAAAACGATGACCAAAAAAATATTAAATAACTCGGGCCTTAATTGGCGATAAATGATCTCAACCTTAACCGCTCGCTGGCCACGCGCGTTAAATGGCTTCGTTCATTAATCGCCCTTATCAATGCTCTTGTTGCGTAAATAATGATTATTATCTCAAACGGAGAAAGTCGATCTGCTGTGGGTTAAAACCATGTACAGATATGGGGCAAGTTCTTTATTCCATCGATAAAAAGTACGCTGAATTTATGCGCTGAACGTCAAATGACGTCATGAGAAGTTCTGATGGAACAAATTAAAACGAAATGTTTAAAAAAGCTGTCAATGCTCAGCTGATTGTTGTGTTTCTCTTCCGTATTTATTTAGATTTTTTTGCTCAATTATTTTTAAAAAACGCTTTAATGGAATCCATCGGACTCTCCAGTGGTAGTTTAAAAACGGTTTGATGAATTAGCGCTTAATGCGCTGGATCCATCGATGCAATTAAAAACTTGCCCATGTTTAGAAAGATTTTACCAGATGGACTGTAGGAGATGTATCAATGTAACAATTCATGCTCTTTTATTGGAAAGCTGCTTTTATTGGATTAAATACATTAACCGATTCCTCGAGATAGAAGCAAATAAAATGCTTATATGAGAAAGACATCCCCACACAATTGGCGGTGGACAAGTAGAGAATGTTTTCTTGTAAAAGTGGAATAATTAATGAGGCGAAAAATTCTTCTAATAAAAACTAGTGATGAGGAGACCGGTCTTGCTTGCGGTCTTGGTCTTGTCTTGCAGCAAGACCAAGACCGAACAAGACAAGACGCCTTCTCGCTTGCAAGACCAAGACCAAGACCGGGGTATGCAAGACCAAGACCAAGACCAAGACCGAGGGGTGCAAGACTACGCAAGACCAAGACCGACCTGCAAGACTCTTGCACTTTTGTCACTTTTTTTTAAATTATAGTATTCAATTTTTATATTTAATATACAGAGATATTTCCAACAGACATGACAAAAAATGTGTCGAGGACTGCCTAAAAAGGCGATTATTTTATGAGTAACAGGTTTTTTTAATAAGATAATAATTAAATCGATCACTTCGTTTTTTAATAAAATTATCTAAAAACGATAACTAGTAGATTTAGTAACATGTTTTAAAAATAATAAGATTGTGACTCAATGGTATGACAAAGCCCGATATCTCCCAAAACCGTTTACGACAGAGAAAAACTAAGAGTACAAAAGTTATAGAAGCTGAAAATTACTTACCTTTTCCTAATGTTTTTTTAATTAGGGTATCTAGTGATGCCACTTACTGGATCAAAAATTTCCAAAATCCAGGAAAACATTATTTTTGTGCCACACTGTAAGAATGGCATCATTAGATTGCTCCTTAAAACTACGATATAAATGTAAAAGTGATGGTTTAATAAAAATGTATTTGTCATTTTATATAGGAATACTTTTATAAAAATGGATTAAATTTCACTTCCGGTTTAGACGGAAAAGTCAAAACAATGCCAAAAGTATAATGATGCGCGTCAAAACCGAAAATGATATATAAAAAACCATCTACGTCGACATTGTACCTATATGACAGTTCAAGAATTTCCAGCATATTATACAGGAAAGCGATTTTTTAAATTAATTTTTTGCTATAAATTTTCTATTTTAGGTTAAAAGCTAAAAATGAGGAAGTTTTCTTGAGTGGTAGTGAATTTTTTGGGAAATTCTAAAATAGAGAATAATTTTACATTTTACGCCCTTTTTTCTATAATTTTTGTATATTAAGTTTTTTACCATTATGAACGGTTTCGGATATATCGATCTTTGTCGCACTATCGAGCCACCTTTGTATATGCAGAATGTTTATAAAGTATTTGTACAAACTTTGTACGGCAAATGTTTAACTAATTTGAACATATAAATTTATTTGAAGTGAAAAGCTTTCTAAATACCTTTTTTTTAATTAGAAACCAATATTTACATATCAGAATCATTTTCATGGAAATTTCACATCTGGTTGAAATTAAAAGTTTTTTTCTGCCCTCAGAGTACTCAGTATTGTAATTTTATATGCTTCTTCAAAGAAAATTTAAATATTTCCTATCATAAAATGAAGCGCTATAAATAAATAAACCCCTACATTTAAAATATCCTTTTTAATCAAATAATTTAAATGTACATGTAAGGTTAAAATTGGTATATTTTAAAATTTTAAAGAAAAAAATATAGTCTCCATCTTTATTTATTTGTAAGTATTAAAAAATATATTTTTATCTAAGATTGCTTAATTCAAATTATTACTACCTAAAAAAGCAAGACCAGCAAGACTCTTGCAGCAAGACCAAGACCAAGACAAACGGGTGGTGCAAGACCAAGACCAAGACCAAGACCTTCTTTGGGCTTGCAAGACCAAGACCAAGACCAGACTTGAAGAAGACCAAGACAAGCTAGCCCGGTCTTGGTCTTGGTCTTGCTTTGTCATCACTAATAAAAACAAGTATGCTAAGAATGTTAAAAAATCCACTATCCAGACATAGAAACAATATTTTAAGATTGATTAAGATGATTTGAGATACACAAATATTGTACAGATTGAGTTGTTGTTGTAAAATGTGTTTATTCATAATAAGAGATTTGTTTTCTACCACAGTGTTCTAGATATGTTTTTTGTTAATTAAAAATGTTTATGAAAAAATCAAATCATATGGCTGTCATATTGAACATGTTACCTGGTGTAAAAATTTTATTTTATTTAGGTTTTAGAACTGTTCAACGCAAATTGTGCCGATGCAGTTTTAGTAGTTTACTGGCATTTAAGCAGAGTTTGCATTCTGAATTTTTGTTTCATTGCTTGTTTAAAGGTTATTTGTTTATTTGATTTAGCTTTTATTGTGTTAAAAGTCCTGAAAATAGCGTTTTGTACATATTTGTACAAATTTAGAGTGCGTGAATTTAATTATTGCGGTTTTTTTAAATAAACTTTTTTCCTTAAGGGAGAAGCTTATTTTTTTTCACGTATTTTTAGAGCTCTTACTGCTCCTAAGGGTTCCACACTTCCTTTGGGTACCGTAGTACCTGAGTTAAGGCTCATGTCATATCTAGTACCAGATCAACATGATGAAATAACGAAAATCGTAGAAAATCGAAAAGTAGGTCTTAAAATTGTTACACATAATTTATCTCTAGTTTTATTTTTTTTACATTTTTAGGCAAATATTGAAGCGAGATTGCATAGAAAACCATTTTTAGCTAAACTTAGAGCCCTTGAAAGTTTATTAAGAATATGGTACGCTGATGAATGGTCTGATCAAATTATCTCATTGGGAATTTGTTCCAATGGTAAATTATTATCTATTTTTATTAATACCATTAATACTGCATATTTCCATGTTAAATTATGGGGTTAACACTGTGCGGCTGTCCCATCTCAAAACACAGTAACTGCATTTTCTTTTTAATGGAGAAAAATCGATTTTTCTAAAATTTTCAGGCCGCAGGAAATTATTAAAATAAATTGAGTAAAAAACTTACAGTTCCTTAGAGAAACCCTATCTACATTTTTTTTTTCATTTAAGTAAGTAGAATAATTTGACTCAACAGTAGGTCGGCAGTCAAAAAATTAATTGAGCATAGACTTTTTTAGATAAATAAACAAACTAGCTCATATCAAAACACAGTAATTGCCCTTGCTGGATTTCGTAATAATCACTGTCGTAAAAATACTCTATTTCAAAAAACAGTAAGTGTTATTACGGTGTTTTGGGAATATAAATTAAAAATATAGGAAGACAAAAAATATCTGTTAACTGTCATTACTGGGTTTGGGAACTAGAAAAAAATATAAAAAAAAAAATCTTTATTTTTTCAAATATAAAAAAAAACTTATAAAATTAGGTCATTAAATCAAAAATTTAAGGAAAGAACGAACTTTAAAAATATATAGGGATTAGGGCTTCTCCCGGATCCGGTTCCCGGGATCCGGGTTCCACCTAATTTTTTATTAAAACCGGAGTAGTCCACTGGTCCCGGGATTTGGGCAAATTTTCTTTTAAATTTTTTTAATTTAAAAGGCAAAATAGTACAATCACGTGAGAAAATCCTTTTTGCCAACGATTTGAAATTCCAACAAGAAGAAAATTGAACAAGAAATATAAAATACTAAAAATATGTAAACTCTATAGTTCATTCCAAGAGTGGAAAATTTTTTTAAAAGCAATAAGATGAAGATGACTTTTTCGGAAATTAAAAAAGGATGTGGAAAAAAGGTTGCAAAAAAAAATTGAGAGATGCCTGGAAAAAAGTACATGTTCAAAACCCAAAGAAATATCAAATTGAACATTTACAAATTATTTGGAAATGGAATTTTTGAAAACGGTTCTGAACGAGGTTTTTTTTGCAGTTGGCATATATGATTGTTAATGACGATTCCTCCTACCAGGTCGATGAAGGACCTTTTCAATAGCTCATCTTTGAATAAAATAAGGTCTAGTTTAATGACAACAATAGATCAACCGTTTTCTTAAGAGATTTTTTAAAAACAAGTTTGTTTTAAATTTTTTTTTTCTGAAAATTTCTTTCCAAACTTTAATTTTTGTTGTTCCTTTAAACTGGGATAAGATACGACGTTTTCATTTTGTATTAGGTTATGTTATGTTTATGTTGTTACTAAAAAAGGATTTTTAATGAAAGGTGTTACTTAGTTTTTTAGAAAAAAATTTTAATAATTTTTTTGGTGGAACCCGAATCCGGGTCCGGATTAAAAATTAATATCCCAAATCCCGGGATTGCAAATTCCTTCGGGTTGAATGCCCTAATAGGGATTGATGTTCTTATATTGGTAACAACAGGAAAACTAAAACTAATATAAGCAAAGTTAAATTTTAAAAAATGGAATTACCCCTCAATTTGTTCCGGTCGATCAAATGTAAATTTTGCCGAAATATTTTTATTTTCTTGCATTATTCAAAATTTTTTAAGATAGAATTTTTTGCCTCAAATTCCACGTTATTTAAAATTTTTGGCTAATCTTTGGTCATACTTCTTTTGAAAAATTCAACTCCTTGTATTCATTGTCAAAATCGGTTTAAACTTTATGCCGTACCCCTTTGAAAGAACTCTACCAAATTTCCCAATTTAAAACCCTTTAAAAACATAAAAAAGTTTTTTTTTACAAAAGTTTCTTTATACTACAGTAAATAATTTGCCGTTTTCAGAATAAGTATACGGTGTCAGATAAAAAAGTTACTGAATCTAACCTATTTTTTTCAAATGAAATACCTTGTATATTTTATTCTAAGAAGATAGCATATTAAATTATCTTTTTAAAAATATAGCACATCATGAATGATATTGGTTTTCTATGTGATTTATTAAAACTTTATTACTTTCCAAGTGGCTTAAAAAAAAAACATATTAAAAAAAAAACTGTTAATTGATTGGAAAGACATTACAATATATATATATATATATATATATATATATATATATATATATATATATATATATATATATATATATATATATATATATATATATATATATATATATATATATATATATATATATATATATATATATAATACCTATATAAGCAGAAAATTTCGCAATCAGCAACCTCGCTCACCAATCTAATTATGGAACCTACCTACTTTCCTAGGGTTCCCACCCATAATTCCAACCCCCCTAGATCTCTTTCTTATCACCCCAAGTCTATCAAGCATCAGTAACTGCTCCCTTGTCGCTTGACCATGGTTTGGTCACCGTATCATACTCCACTCATTTTGAGGCAACTGAAAGCATGCCGCCACGAACCTCTGGCACTACAATTCGGCGGACTGGATGGTCTGAGAGATTTTTGCCAGCTACCCTTGGGATTCCACCTGCTTTCTACTTTCGATCCTTCCGAAATATGCAAATAAATTACCAAACGATTCAACTAGGCATTGAAACCTATTTTTCCCCACACTAAAAAAAACCCATAACTCACAACACGTGGTTTTCTAAATCCTGTGACAAAGCCAGACTTTTAAAAATTCAAGCCCACAAAAAAGTTTCTTCAAAACCACAGTCGAAAATCGACAGGCTAGCATCGAAGCGAGAAATCAATATAATCAGACAATCTCAGAAGCAAAAAGATCGGTTTAACAATCGAATAAAGATAAAGTTCTCTTTGCTCAAATGGCAATAAAGCTTTATGGTCCTTTGCCAAAAATATTAGTTAGAACTTTTGCACAAATTCTTTTCCACCCCTAATCTCTAAAGACGGAATTGTCTCTACCTCCAAAGGACAAGCCGAACTATTTGCCAAACAATTTGCTGCCAATTCTAAGCTTGATTAATTTAGATAAAACCATGTAGTAAACGGGATTAGCTTACTAACATAATTGTCCTAAACTTTCCCCATTTAACCGATTTTCTATCTATCGTGGTTTCCAAGATCCCCAAACATTCCCGACCAATTTGGGACACACTATATATTCTTAAATTGACAAGTTTTTGAATTTCCGCCATCTCTCTTAAGCGAGCAAACATTTTTAAATTTTGATGCTCATATTACTTTTTTGATAGCCTTACAATTACGGAGATACCCTATAAAAGTGTCGAAAATGGCACACCCTGTACACACATGGCAAACCAAGGCCAACCAACAAATTCGTTGGCCTTTGTGGGTTATATGTGGACATTTTATATGGTCAAAAATAACTTAGATAAAGAGTTAGTATTTCTGTGCTATTTATAAGAGATGAATAAAGCTCTAAAAATATTATTTGCTCATTCACCATTCTATCAGTAATTGTTTTTTCTGTAAATAAAATTTATTTTGCCAATTTATGTAAGCTAGGCGATAAAATAATCTCAGGCCATAACCCGTGCAGTAAATTTCAAATTAATTTTAATTTTTGAATAAAAATTATCAAGATCTTTCTGATACTCGTATTTTTCTTTTAGTCTTTATTTAAAGTGATCTTCCGAAAACAAGAATTACCCGAAAACAAAATCAGGGGGTGTTTCTCGCATGTGGGGGGTGTAACACAAATTTTCCAGTCTCGACACCCCGATTTTCGAAATCAACCACCCAAAAACATATAAGATGACTTAGTTTGCGAAACGTCAATTTTTTCCAAAACCCACCTCCATTTAGGGGCGTTTTTTGCAATTTTAGAGGTGTTCCGACCATTGCTGCAAGTTCTAACCCCTATTTTCGTAATCAGCGCCCCAAAATGTATAAGGACAAGTCCAGCGTTTCCCGACCTTTTACCGTAGTTTTCAATGGACTATTGTATATATCGCGTTTTAGGTGCTTACGGTATACCAGCTGGAATTGTATTTTCCCAACCCTGTATTCAAGATACAAAACGTAGATGGAGGCCATTTCCCAATTTTCCTCTTATGAACGACAATACTAGAACCGAACTGGACAAACTTATCGAGGAAACCACAAAAGTTCACAGTGAAGTACTTTTAGTAACGGAACCAATGCATTACAGTTTTTGTGATCCTGAGGAGGTTGTACCTTTACATCCTCCAAAAAAATCTGATTTGTAATATCCAGTAAAATTGTAAAGACTAATGTAACCGGTTATTTTTATTATTTCCTGAGCCAGTTTTTAGCGAAAAATCCTATACAGAGTAATCCAGAATTTATTTCTAAAAAAACTATCAGTCTGAATAAGGAGCAAAGAGTGATCGCAAAAACTGCCTGTTTTTTCACAATTCACAGATAGGTGAGGAAAAGCATACAAATATGTATTTTATACCAAATTACTCGTTGCAAGAAATTAGGATGAGCATTGCTTTTCGTTTTTTGCACCCCTATTTAAGGGTTGGAAATTCGGCAAATCTGAAGAATTGCGAAATTAACAGTGGTATTAAAAGTTATTCCCACTGCGATTTTTGTTTCCAATGGACCTTGGAAAAATAAAATAACACATCTCCATTCCTAAGAAGGTTGTAATCTAAGCCCCATTGACTATGTGGTGGTGCAGTCATCCCCAAAAATATATAAAATCATATGCAACTTAAAAAATTGCGAAAAAAATCAGATTTTTCATAATTCTAATAAGAAATAAATGTATATGATAATCAACCATTCTTTTCTAAGGGTTAAACCACCCTTATCAATAGGAAAAATTGTTTCACAACAAAATGTTTTGATTCAAGTATATAAAGCAGGTATATCAAGATTTTTCGAGTTTACTTTTAACCAAAACGACCCCTGCAAGGGAATATATTCATCCCCTAAAATGTAGAAAATAATATACACCTTAAAATTGTAAAAAATGTACTTAGATATTTTAGGATATCTCAAATAAGATATAAACATAAAACTAACGTTCAGAGTGAGTTTTGATAATAAACCACGCCTAAAATTAGGGAAAAAGATACCCTTATTATAAGGAAAATTGGCCTCATATTTTTGAACCCAAGTGAATAAAACAGGCCTTCTTAGATTTTTAGAGTTTATTTTTGATCAAAGCTACCCGCCCCCAAGAGGGTAATTCACCCCCAAATGTAAAATCATATACAACTTTTAAAATTGTTAAAAATATTTAGATGTTTTAATTAATTTTCCCGATAATGCGGGTCTCTTTACCCTTAATTTTATGTGTGGTTTATTATCAAAACTCACTCTGAACAGGGGTTTTATGGTAATTAACATCATATTTGTAATATCCTAACGGCCGAGTGATCGGTTGTTAGCAATGGATTAGCAATTGTTAAAGTTCCAATGTTTAGAATTTAACAAAATGTCAGATTTTGACAGGTTGCCTACTAAAATCATTGAATAACACTGACAATGACGTTTTGTTAAACATTTCTAAACCGTTGTTAACTTTTAACAATTGCTAAGTCCATTGCTAAATTCAACGCGATCATCACTGGCCGTTAAACATTTAAATATTTTTTTAACAATTTTAAGTTATATATGATCTACTACATTTTGGGGTTGAATATACCCCCTTGCAGGAGTGGTTTTGGTTAAAAGTGAAGGTAAAAAATCTAGGTACCTGTTTTATATACTTGGATCGAAAAATACGTACCTAAGACTTTTTTTTTAAAAGCTAGCATTTCATTCAATTTTTTCTATTGATAAGGGTGGTTTTACTACTAGAAAAAAGTGGTTGATTATCATATACATTTATTTCTCGTTAGACATGCCCTGATACATTTACTTTTTTTGCAATTTTTAAAGTTGCATATGATTTTATGTATTCTAAGGAACAATTGCACCCCTACATAGTCCATTGGTGTTAATTTACAACTTTTTCATGAAAGGAGGTGTACTATTTCATTTTTCCAAGGCTCATTCGAAACAAAAATCGCAGTGAGAGTAACTTAATACATTAATACCACTGCTATTTTCGCAATTCTCTAGATTTGGCTACTTTTCTACCCCTAGATAGGGGTGATTTTAAAAAATTTACAAAAAAAAAACGAAAAGCAATGCTTATCCTAATTTTTTGCGACGAGTAATTTGGTATAAAATACATACTCCTTTTATCACCTCTCTGTGAATTGTGAAAAAAACAGGCAGTTTTTAAGCGATTTTTGCGGTCACTCTTTTTAAAAGCAATTTTATGATAGATTATGGTTTTTGGGTACCTAATTATAAAAAAACATGAAAAAAAAGCTTTTTATATCAAAGTTATTTATCACCCTCTTTATTGTAAGTATAGTAGGTAGTAGACGCGCCTGTGATATGCCCTACTCGACATGACGGCAACCAGTGACCCAACTTATATTCTAATCCTGTAAACTTTTCTTATATACAGTATGTCTACGGAAAAGGTGTTGAAGAGGAAAAACTTTTTTATTTTTGATTTTATCGAAAAAAGCTACTCTTAATAAAAAAATTTGCTACTTCTTAAAGTAAGATTGGGATAGAAACATTTAACATATTTTATACGCGGTGTTCAGAAAATTGAAAAAACTTAAAATGGTACAAGAGTAAAGTGCATTTATTTGAGAAGATATGGAAATAAGTTACTAGAAAAAGTTGTTTAAAATTAAAAGGTAGTCTCTAATACCAATTTTCGAGAAAATCGGACTATTTTTATTTATTTGTTAATTGTTTAATTAAATTTATTTTAATATCAGTTTAAATATTTATTATCAATTTTATCAATTTTTTTGCTGTAAAGTAAGCATTTAAAGCTGACGATACTACGGCTAATGAATTATAACAGCGAAGTGTCAATAAAGCTTGTCACTATCAACGCCTACTAGTACAAAAATGAGTTATTAATTTGGAATTAGTTAATTGATAATAAAATAATTTTCATCACAAATTTATAAAAGTAGGCCGATTTTTTCGAAAATTGGTATTAGGAACTATCTACTTTTTGAACAACTTTTCAATAACTTATTTCATATCTTCTCAAATAAATGCACTTCACCCTTTTACATTTTAAGTTTTTTCAATTTTCTGAACACCGCGTATAAAATATGTTAAATGTTTCTATCCCCATCTTGCTCTCAGAAGTAGCAAAATTTTTTATCAAGAGTATTTTTTTTCGATAAAATTAAAAATAAAAAAGTTTTTCCTCTTTAACACCTTTTCCGTGGACATACTGTATTTTATTTCAAATGTGGATAGGAATGTAGTAAAGAAAACAACCATAATAATTTTTGAAATATTGTTTGTGTAATTAATTTATTACCTACCTACATTTTTTACTTATAATAAACTACATTATTTACAAAATATTATTCTTAGCTTATGGCATATAAAAAATACAAACTTTTTTCAGTTCCAATGTGATTCTTGGAGTTACTTGCAAAATAATAAATTGAGATCAACTTCAACATAATAAAAATATAATACTTTAAAAAGCGGCATATTTTGTACAAATAAATTT